>JAXQQM020073941.1:0-127962 GCA_034641835.2 Pinus albicaulis | reverse complement strand
GAACATCTCAATAGAGAAAGTATGCCCTTATTCTTATTTAATAAGTAAAAATCAAAGAGAGTTATGAAGATTTGGGGAAGAACCAACATAATAAAGATAACCGATCATATTAATTTTAGTGAAAAAATAAAGACAACAAAGTGATATAGATGGTTCTATCATTTCATTTTTCTTATCACTACAAAACAATTTCTTAGAAATGACAATTTCTTTTGATTAGCTGATTCCAGTAACCTCTAATCTGTGTATCCTTGCATAAATTGTATGCTTGTCTTTCAAAGAGTCATGAAGAATTCACAAAAAGTTCTAGAAATGTTGTTTAAAAAACAAGAAAAATACACTCAAAAAGTGTTGTTCCTTTGGAAAGGAATAGAAAAAAAAATCTACGAAAACACTGTTCCTTTCGAAAGGAACAACAAAAACACACAGCAAAAGTGCTGTTCCTTCTGAAAGGAACAGTAAAAACATGCAGCAAAAGTGCTGTTCCTTCTGAAAGGAACATCAAAACTACTGTTCCTTTTGAAAGGAACAGTAAACACACGCAACAAAAAACAACAAAAATATGTAGCAAAATTGTTGTTCCTTTTGAAAGGAACAACAAAAACACGCAGCAAAAAACAACAAAAATACACAGCAAAATTGCTGTTCCTTTTGAAAGGAATGAAAAAACTGTTGTTCCTTTTGAAAGGAACATCAAAATTAATCAACTGAAATGTTGTTTCTTTTGGAAGAAACAACAAAAATAAACACGCAAACACACTGATTCTTAAGAGGAGCAACAACTGTTCCTTAAGAGGAACAACAAACAAATATAAGAACGCAAAGATGCTGTAGGGAATAGAAAAGGAAAAAAAAATAGAGGAAAGAACAAAGCTAATGTGCAATTCATTGTCAAACAAATCCAATTAGATAGAAAGGAAAATTTAGGTACAGGTTTCAAGAAAAAATAATTTTTTACAGAATTGGTGCTACCGAAGAATTGCCTTCTGCAATTGAAACTTGCATGGTGGGGTCCTTATTGTTCAATTTCCATTGGAGTGGAAATTATAATTTGAAGAGATTAATACCTGAAACACAAAAACATAAAATAAATCAGAAAATAAACAACACTTTATTAAGTTACAACAACTATGCTGTTATTTCCTAAGGGAATATCAATCTGTTAATGGAAAAAAAGATCTTTTTGAAAAATGTTTTGGTAGCAGTGACATGAGTCTTGAAATCGAAACCAATTCTTCATTTCTTCTTGTTATGAATCTGTTACATAATGAACTGGATGAAATGCCCTTGTTTTACTAAATTTTCTCTCAAGAATCACTTGTCCATAAATTGACCTTCTTTGTTCTCCTAAGACCTGCAAACAACGAGTGTCTACCTGCAATAGAACATTAAAATAATGGAGAAAGAGAGGTGTAAAGGCTATATTAATCCAAGAATTATGTAAAAAAATAACAAGTAGTTACTCTGTAGAACAAATCCATGGAAAAATAAAACAAATTTTATTTGTCACCTGCGGGAGAGCAGTGGTCGACTATACTAACCAGCAGTGTTTTAATCATACAATCTTTGTTTTTTGTCCGATTTGAGTGATTCCAAAGCCAAATGAGATATAATTCAAATATTTGTCTCCAATAGAAACATGTTTTAAAAATTACATGTAATGGTATGTTAAATTTTCTTAGAACAACCTGCATAATAGAGTCATTTTCGATTTTCCATCTCAGACCAACAGTTGATATTTCAAGCATAAATTTTTTGTTTGATGGCGGATTGAACCGATTCTAATTGGAGATTAAAGTAGATTAATTTATTTATCTCCAATAGAAATAGGTTTTTAATACAAGAAGTATTTATGGGTCAAATACGTTAATGAACAACCAAGAAAATAGAGTTTCAAGAGTGCTGATTTATGATAGACAGTCAGTATTTTGGTCATAAATTCTTCATACGATATCTAAATTGAGTTATTAAAATTGCGTTGTAAACTAGATTCATATAGGAATCTACCATAGAAATAAGTTTTAAAAATATAGTCATTTAGGCCTCCAAAAACTGATTGTCCCAACTCTGTTGTTGAGCTACCTACTAGACACCCTGTCAATGTTTTGGTTCTAACTTTTTCGTTTCAAATCCAAATGTAGTGATTCAAATTGGGTTGGAAAGTAGAAATAAATTTATACTTAGGATATAAATATGTTTTAAAAATATTCAATTTTGGTCGCCCAAAACATGACTGTCCCAACTGTGTTTTCAGAAATTTCATCAAGCCCGCAAGCCAAAAAAATATCATATTCAAGAAATTTTTTCATATTAGTGATAAAAATGGATATGAGTGTTTGTAGAATTTTATTTTAAATATAATTCATCTACATACAAAAATAGATTAAAATATTTATCACCGATGTTGATTTCCACAGCGTGTTGCAACAAAAACAACTATTTTTACAAAAATAAAATTAAAAAAAAAGTGTTTATTTCCTTATTTGTTTTATTTTATCCACTAATCTAATATTCTTTGAAAATAAAATATGCTTATGTATAAGAGTATTCCCAGTGGAGCCATTTCCAAAATAAGGCCTCTAGTATGTACATACCCAAATTTGAAAAATGCATGTTGATAAATAGTAGGGTATGAGAAGCCAACTTCCCTTCTTGTAAAAAACAATTTGGGCGAGAATTCTCAATTTCTTGGGAATATTGCTCAGTCTCTACTGTTTGGCTATGTACCTCAGCAAAGGCTATAGATGGTGATTCTGTGGCCTGAAGGGAACTATCAGGTTGTCTAGAAATAACTTTCCTAGGTCCTACTGATGGCTGAGATTCAATTTTCTGAAGAATTTCATCAATAAAGGTCGTTCTCCCAAGGGTCACCAATCCCTTAGGTTTTTCAGGTTTGGGAGGAATTTTGTCTTGTTTAGATTTTCTAGTCATTCAAAAAATGCAAGCATTCATTCCTACCTAAAATTTTTCCCCAATTCTGCTGTGAAGTGGGCTGTTAGCAAGTATGTTCCTTGTTCGGTACGCAGATTCTTACCTTCCTTCTTTAATACCCAATTCTTCGCAAGCAGAAAAAAGATCAAATGTGCATCACTCCTTCTAATTAGCATACACTCTGCCCGGCAACGGGCCAAAATGTTGAGGTATAAAAGGTGTCTTTTTAATGCCTATTTATCCTACATTAATTATCAATCTGGGAACGGATTTTTATTTCAAGAGTGTACTTAGTCTGAGGTGGCAATTTATCCAGGAGCAATGCTGTGTGAGATGTAGTACAATATTCTAAATACGAAAGTAAAAAAATGCTTGGAAGAGAAATCTAATTACAATAACATAAATTCAAATGCTCTGAAACTTAACTATTCACTCAGCAAACATCAATCGAGGATACAGTAACAATAACTCATTGCTCTAGAAATTGATGCAATTGAAATCAAACTGGAACAAGACAATCAATCTGGGAACGAGGAAGCAATAACCAATGTTCTCTACAGTTGACAGTCCCACTCTCAAGCAATCAAAGGGAAATCAAAATTGAACTAACTGTTTTTGAAAGTAAACAAAGAAGAACTCTTATTAAAAAAAAAGAATTAGAAATGAAAAACAATCTGTAATTGAATGGCTATGTGCATAAACAACAAACTGTAAAAATGTAAATAAACAATCTTTCTGCAATCTGAAGCTAATGAATCAGAAGTGATTAGCAGCAAACTTAACACAATAACTCTATTAAACACCAAGCCCACAGCAAATGTTTTTAAACAATAATCGACATGAACAACAAGCAAATGGAGTTAAATATTGAACAACAAAGCTTTAGTAAACAATAACAAGATGAATAATACGGGAATTAAGATCCTTGTTGAAATGGAACAACGATGAAATTCATTAACGTAACACACCAAGATCTATAAGCAATTAAACAACAAATCGATTAACTTGCAAATTGTAATAAAAACAAATATGAACTATCTCACAACAATAATGAAAAGATCCACCAGGGCCGGGCCCTCAACCACTAGTGAAACACTGCTGAGTTTTACTTCAGAGCTTGAGAAATGGAACAAGAACGTGTCTTTGTATTAATCAAACATGAATAGCTTTTACATCAGATGCTCTTTGATCACGAGAGTCAAGGAATTACAATGTTACAAAAGGAATTCAATAATCATCCATTGTTTTCCAATACATAATACATGCTCTCCTTTTATAATCAGAAAGAGGAGAAATTAAATAGCAAATATGATCTCTCATAACAATATTATATTTTTCCCAACAACTTGATCAACCAGAAAATATATTTCCATCAATCTTTCAACAAAACCAAGTCGAATTTGGATTTGCAGCTGAGATAATTTGGAGGACGACTGCAACAACAAATATGAGAAAATAATGCTCAAATAACCTTGCGTTTCTCTTAATACAGGCCGAATTTGGGCAAACTATTCTTCAAAAAAGTTAATTTGGTCCGTTCTGGACAAAACCCATGTTCCGAATTTTCCATATTATTCTTCATTTTCCCAGAATCTCAACCGCAAAACTGCCACTTCTTATTCCAGGGAATTTATGAGTTGGAATATTTGATGATGATTTGGAAATCAAATTTGCAATCTGGAAAATATCTTGGAGGCTAAAATGGTGAGTGATGTTACGAAATATATTAATAAATAATCATTGATAAGATTATGCATAATAATCATCCATTTATTAAAAATAAAGGAGAAGAAATAATATTCATCCATAAGAGCATAAATCATTATAAAATGGATTTAAATAATAAATTATATAAATGATATGATAAAGAAGAGTAAAAATGGATGAAATAAGTGTTAAAAAGTGGTTGTATTCATGGCCCAACAAAGGCGAAATCCCAAATTTTCATGCCGCCATCGAACTCCTCAATGAAACTCAGCGTCTAGAGCAGCGCCTAGTACAACTAGGGTTTGTCAACGAAAATTAACGACAGTCGCTGCAGCATAACGAGGCCCACAAGAAAAGGGTTAAAGCATCATTCAACTACCACATCACCCCTCGCTCGTTTGCCGAGAGAGAATTAGTCCTCTGCTATGATGTCGCAAAAGAGGCCTTAGGGCCAGGAAAGTTCGAAACCTTGTGGAAGGGACCCTACATCATCAAACACTACCTCCGACAGGGGGCATACATCTTGACGAAACTAGACATGACTTGCCTCACTAACCCCATCAGCGACCTTTACCTCAAGAAGTTCTACCCATAAGGGCCCCAACAACCCTTTCCCCTAGAGTTAGAGTACACAAAAAACCCAACCAATCAAAATTTTTGACCCAAAGACTTAGTTAAAATTGCTCAAAGTATCACCATGGATCGCCAAAACGAACCCTATTTCGGATTTGCTGATGGAGCATCAATATGGTCTCGAAATTTAGTGGCTGCTGCCTGGGTAATTTACCACCCCGACCGATCACCACTATGTTCAAATAGCGTGTGTATCGGTTTAGCAACAAACAATCAGGCAGAATATGATGCTGTCATTGTAATTATGTGTGATGCCCTCCATCGAGGCATTCGCCGTATGCATATCTACCTCGATTCCAGGTTATTAGTATCGCAACTAAACCAAACATTTGAGACCAGAGACACACATCTGTTTGGAAAATATTTGCATGCCAAAAGATTAAGCAGAAAATTTGATTAAATTACATTTTCACATGTACCAAGGAATCAAAACCAAACAGTTGATCGCATAGCTAACAATATCCTAAACTGGAATTTATGTCGAATAAACCATCATACATAAAAACCAAAATATAGGCATCCATCAGCATAACATAACACATAAACCGAAACAGGTGATAGATCATGTAGAGTTGCAAAAACATCTCTCATATATATATATATAAAATATGTGGATCTAAGTCCAAAAATAGTGTCGCTGGCGCACTGGCCAGTCGAAAGATACAAAAGTCGTCAAAACTAAGGGAATCACCCTCATAATGGGTGCTTTCTCTATGTACAAAACTGCTCTAGGGGGACGCACCCTTAAGAGGGGCACCTAGACCCACCACCGCTCTGAGTACCACCACCGGTGCCGCTGTCGCCACCCGACGTAGAGTGGGCCGATAATCCCTCTCACGGGCCATCATAGTCTCTAAACGAACCTCCTTGAGGTCTTCCATGATACCTCGAGCAGGAATACCTTGGGTGAAGCGGTTCAATCGACCCCGGAAGTCCTCAAGAGTGGCCACATGAGCTGTCAGTACTGCATTGTGCGCCTCAGCCGCATCAACATGAGATCACTCGGCTGAAATCTCTGTTGTAGCCAAGCTGCTACCCTCACCAGAAGGGCTAGCACCATCTCCTCCAGGTCCACTGGCACCACCACCCGGTTCACCTGCATCACCTCCTCCATGACCACCTCGAGGTCGTAGCAGAGGATTGTGACCCACCAATCGGGCCACAGGGTGACCTACCTTACCAACATCTGCACGAGTAACCAAAATAATATTAGTGTCGATAAAAAAACACATAAGTACCTAAATACTCAAGAAAATACAAAAACAATATAGCGCATACCTGCAGGTCCCCAAACATAACCGAAAGGGAGACCCATGTCTGTATCACCCTGGAAGTCCATCCCTGCATACTCGTATGGCAAGATCATCTATGGATTGGCCTCAAACTAGGCCTTGCTCGTTTCATTCCAGTAATGCCCCACCATGTCACCACCGCTCCGCGGCATCACCGGAGCCCACCTCCTCATCCGTGGCTTCCGTGGCCCCCCAATAAACACTTCCACCACCGGTCTCAGTAGCACCACCCGCTCATACATGATGCTACATAGTATGTTGGTGTACGCAAATGACTTTGATCCACGTTGGACCTTGTTCAGTTGCAACACCATACCATCAAAGCAAAATCGGGCAAAGTCAAAGAAATGCCCGGACCTCAAACGACGCAAAACTCCAACCTACAAGCCAGATGACCGATGCGGAGAAAATGACCCCGTCAATCACATGATCACTGCCATAGCACACCGATTTGCCACATCTGTCAATGATGCAATGCTGATGCATCCCTCAGTGAGAGGGGCCCCTCGATAATGGCACCTCCGGAATCTATCCAAATTCACTATCCAAGAGGAGAGTGGGTATCTCAAAGCCTCCCCCTGAGGTAGTAACTCGGTCACAAAATAGATATCGGTCTCAGGATGGACCATGTTTTTCCCTTGCAACACAAACATGTTGTGCCTCCTGCGCCAATGATGTATAATGTAACGTAATAAACGGTCCTGCGACCGCAGGAACTCATTCTCAACAAATTTCAGAAGGCACTGTTACACTAAAAATTGTCATCCTGACATTCTGCCATAAGTATGAGCTCATTATTAATCATACTTCCCCCTTTTGCAAGTCTAACATATCAGTTCCTCATGTCAAGCCTTGAAAATCAGAAAAATTCCTAAAAGTCTCCTAAAATTTGGTGTTGCACTTTCTGGCTATCTTGCCTGCGGTCCCGCACCCAATGTTTAGCTTTCCTGCGTTCCTGAACGCACTTTATCTTTTTTATAGGTGCGGACCCCTGTAAGATTAAAAAGGCGCAAGTAAATCCCAAAAAGCTCAATTAAAGTAAATTCTGGAAGCTTCTAGAATGGATCTTGTAGTGGCAGAACCGCTCTTGTGAGGTGCATGAATCCCTTACCTTATGGAGCTAACCCCTTGATGTGAGGATCTTATCCCTTTGAAGGAGGATTCTATCCCTTCATACTTGGAACAGAAAACCTCCTCTTTTCCACTATAAAAAGAGGCATTGGGTAGCCTCAAAGGGAGTTCAAGCTTAAGAATATTTGAGGTTAAGTGCTGTTGAGATTTAGACTTAGTTAACTAAGACTTTTGTGAGGAGAGATTACATATCTCTATTTGTCTTGGTTGGAGGAGTGCAGAGCTTATCAAAGTAAAGGAGACTCCTGCTTCGGACCCCGAAAAGTCCTGTGCAACATCAAGGCTCAGGTTGTAAGGATTTTCTTCTTTTGAAATTAATACAAATATACTCATTTTTCTCAATAAGCTTTCAATCAATGGGTTATTTCATAGATTCCTTGATCACTATGATAAGCATGGTTTATGATGATTTCTATACAGGTGCTATGTAATACTTTGCTTGTTTGTGACTGCAGGTTTACAAGCGAAACTCCTTCAAGCGCGCGAGGGATAACAACAACTTCAAACAAGCACTGGACAAACGGTAAGTCTTTTACACCTATATAGAGCTTTTCATAGATCATATATGCTTAGAGAAAGATTAGTCTATTTGGCTGTTTCTTGATAGATACTTTTAGTACTAGGGAGATTGGTCTTGTCCGCAAGATGGATTAATCCATACAACAAATTGGCGACTCCACTGGGGAAAGAACTTGTTGTTTTTGGTTCTCTTTTATTTTGATTTGAGGAAACGTTTTTCTTGGTTTTTGATTGATTGACATCTGCCTGGGTAGCTTAGGTTTTCACTGTTTTGAAAATTTTGAAATCCTTTGGGTTTTTCTCTAGTTTTTCTTGGGACTGCACTTTACCTTGTTTTCACAGTGCGGGCAGTTTCGCTCTTTTCCTGTGTAAACAGTGCGGGACCGCACCTGTGATATCTTGGAGCCTGCGGACCCTGTTAAAGTTTTGAAAAACTTCAGATTTCTTTCTTTAGTTCATCTTTATTTTTATTTTCAGTTTTTGTTTTCTGCCCAGATTGATGATTGTTTCTGTCAAAAGCTTTCTGTTAATAAATCTCAGCAGTATTGGTGTTTTGATGATTTTCTAGCAGTTTTGCGTTTTGGATTGCTTTTCACTTGGTATTTGTAGCGATTTGAAGCATTTGACACTTAGAAGTACCCCAGATTACCTTGGTCTTTTTCGTCTTTTTGCTGGATCTGACCTGATTGTGAAATCATCCTTTATTGAGAAATCGAGTTACCTGTTTCTTTGCAAATCTTCGAAAAGAAACTTTGTTATTGGTTTTTGAATTTCATTTTTTATAAAAACATAATTGAGTGTTTTCGATCTGTTTGTCATTCTGGACGAATAGATCCTTAGTTTGCTGAACAACTAAGTAAAACATTCTTTAAAAAAAAATCTTAAAGCTTTTATTCATTTAGATTGTTAAAGTTTGTAGTTTTGTGTGTTATTAAACTTTGTAGATCTCGAAATTAGTTTGTAGTTTTGAGTGCTTTTAAAATTTCTAAATTTCTTTTGAAGGAAAATTGTTTTGTAGCTTCAAGTTTTTGGAAAGCAAATGGATTTTTATTGTGAGCTTTGATCATTTGTTGGAAAAGACAAAAATATTTTCTTTCAAGTATTCTTTATGTTTAAAGAAGGAATTGTTTATTAAAAGAGTTGCATTCCCTAAATTTTCCTTATTTAGAATTTCATTGAAAGAAAACAATTTGATTATCATTTTTAGGTGCATTTTTAGTGTCTTTTGGAAATCGAGTCTTCACACCATCAGAGTTTCATTTCCGCACCCATTGACTTAAGGAACAACTCTTAAAAGTAACGCTTAATTAAAATTCATCTAGCAATCTTTTTATTTTCTGGGGCTCTTATCACCAACATAGCTTATGCTAGTATCTTGGAGTAAGGAGTAGTTAACTCTCCAAGGTAGTAAAAACAAACAAGTAGACAAATCTTGCAGTAGGAGATAAATCCAATTGTAATTTATATAATCTGGGAAGCTTCTCTTAAAGAATTCAATCACGAGATCATGTCCGAACCTTTGAGACAATCAATTCTGTTTCATTGGGGAAGATAGAAGATTTTGCGCGTATTACAAACGGTAAACCTCAGATTAACCATTGTCGAGGAGCCTGGGGTCACTTGTCGGTAAAACTCGGATTAACCATGTCAAGGAGCCTTCAAGGGGATTGAGCTTGCTACTCTACCCTTGCACGTGAAATCGGATCGTAGACTGTTCCCCCAGTTATATTTGTTACTGTTGGTAACCTTAATGTCCATTATCTTAAGATTATTTCCTAAGGTGACGATGAAGGAAAGATCTCACTGTACCTGGAGCAGACGTCGACTAAACTCACTTGGACTCTCTGGGGGGTTCTCTTCACACGAGATGGTTTTGTGAGGAAACTTGTGCCAGTCTATTTCATTAAGCAGGTTGTCGGGGTAACTGTTCCAATCGCCCTTTCTGTGTTAAATTTCTACTAAGTTGGATTTCATCACCAACTAGTGTTTTTAGTACGGAAAGTTACTGTTTGTGTGTGGTTTGAACTCTTAGATTTTTAAGCGTGTGATTCAGCTGTTTTTTTCTTTAGAGACTCTAGGTGTTTTCATTGAAATTTTCTTTGTTTGCGTGTGATTAGTTAATCTTTAATCGTGGAGGAATTGCCGAGACAATCCCGGAGACTACAAGGGAAACCCCCTGAATATTCACCAAGTCAGCTTGAAGGGCTTCGTGCTTTGGTATCATCCAGTAGTGGTAGGATTAGATCAACAGAAATTGGAAGTTCCTCTATAGTTGTTCATCCTGATCATCAAATACCTACAACAGAATACATTCAAGAACCGATTTCAGTTTCTGAAGTTACTGGTAGTATTCCTGCTTCCAGTGAACTGGCTGACGAACCCAAAATCTCTGAACCTGAAACTAAACCTTCTGTTTTGGAAACATCCTCAGGATTTATTTCACCAACTTCTAGCGATCTTGGTTCACCTAGGGTAAGAAATATCGTCACTGACGATCTTCCAGCTGGTCTTATTTCCATTGAAGAACTTACTAATCGAGACGAATATATATCTCTTCCCGACTCCCCTCAATCCTTAAATCTTAGGGAGCGTGAATCTATTTTCTACAGCCCTATTCGAACTAGTGCTTGGTATCTATCTTTAACAAAATTTTTAGAGAATCCGGGTCTTACTTTTTCTCCACCTCGAGTTCCATTTCATCCTACACCTAGAGGTTACTATCCGCCATCCATTATGGCTGGAGAGTCATCCATGTTTTCCCAGACACCGGAATCATTTTTACACGGTGGTCCTTCTGTTCCTTCGGGATATCAGGCTCTGTCTGGTAATTTCTCGGGAGCAGCTCCTCAACCAATCGAATAAGTGTTGTCATCTGGTTTTAATGGTGTAAAAAATGAAACGTCGAACGCAGAGCAAATCTATATGATGTCTGGTAATATTCCGAATCCTCAACCTCAAGGCAGTCAGTTACCACCTAGAGGGCCAACACAGGGAAATCCATTACTGCCTGGGGGGCAACCTCAAGGTAGTCAGTTACCGCCTGGGTGGCAACCTTCAGGAAGTCAGTTACCGCCTGGGGGGCAACCTTTAGGAAGTCAGTTATCGCCTGGGGGGAAACCTCAAGGTAGCTTTTTCCCAGGAAAAACTGTGGAATCATATTATTTTGGGGGACAACCCCAAGGGCAGTACACACCTCAAGGGTATCAACCTTCAGGACAGTATATGCCCCAAGGTCAACCCCAAACTCAATATGCTCCTCAGGGTCCTTATCAACCCCAGCTTCAGTACACGCCTCAGGATTATCAACCTCAAGGTCAGTACCCAATTCAGGGTTTCCAACAGCCTTCTGGTCAGCCATCTATTCAAGGAGCTAGAAATGTACCACTTACTTATCAACCTTACGTTCAACCAAGTTATGGTCCTTACATTCAACCTTCTACGGGACAATACCCCAAAATAAATATGGTGTGGGATCCGTCCCAATATCAACAGCCTATGCAGCCTAATGTGTAGTTGCCTTATCAGCCTGGACAACCTTTAATTTCTAGTCCAACTCAGCAACCTGTCCAGTCTACTATTCAAACTCCTGCACCTGGTCCTGTTCAGCAGGCTGGTCCTAGTTCACCTAAGACTCTACCTCAAACTGCTACAACAAATGCTACGTCTGTTCAACCTGTAACACCTGCTTCTGGAGTATCTGTAACCTCGATTTCATCTATCCCTGCATCCGTGAAAATCCCTCAAGTCTCTGTGCCCCAGTTAGGATCTTCGGTTTAGACTTCGGTTTAGATGCCTACGGGACAAGTCGGTACGAGTACATTTGTCACAAGTCAACCATAATTCATGTATCAACCGTACCAGGGACAGCCACAATTTGGTCCCTATACACAAAATCAAAACTATCAGTATCAACCGTACCCTTTCTATACTTATCAATAGCCTCAACAACCCCAGTTCGGTCTGGTTAATCCTAGTTTTCTAGGAGGTTATACAATTCCTAATGAAAATCCAATTCCAAGTTATCCTAGATATCCGCCTCCTGGAACTGCTTTGGCTACTCAAGGTTTTCGCGACCTTAACCGTCAGTTACCATTTATTGCAACTTTGGATTTACCTGATTTGACGCGCCTTACGAATGATCCAATTTTTTATTATCCGTATTGGTCGCCAATGCCACATAAGTTTCCCAGTGATATACCGAAAGTTGAAGGTAAGTCAAGAGAGGATCCATCAAATCACGTCATGACTTATCACCTTTGGTGTGCGTCTAATTCAATCATTGATGATTCAATTCGCTTACGTCCTTTCCAAAGAACTCTTATTGGTCTTGCAGCCAAATGGTACATTGAGTTACCACGAGGCTCATTTCATAACTTCAGTCAGTTAGCAACTACCTTCTTGACTCATGTTCAGTTGTCGGTCAGATACAACAATGGTACGAAATTATTAACTTCGCTGAAACAATCCACGTCTACGTATATTTCTGATCATATTCATGAATGGCGACGTAGGAGAAGTTTGGTGAAAGTTTATATTCCGGATCAAATTTTGGCAGAATGGTTTGTTAAATCATTGTTACCCAATATTACTGAAGATGTAGCTAAGGCTGGTGTTGTTACTGAAGAGCAAGTAATTGCTCAAGCTCAGTACCTTGACCTCGTTTATACGCAGTCAGGTACTTTACATGAAAAAATCCCAGACCTTCCAAAACAAGGTCAAATAGTTGCTGCTCCTTCAGGGTCTCATGCCGCTAACGGTATGATTGGTACAATCAATACTAAAAGTAAGAAGAAATCTTCAAAGAATTCTTCTCCAATTATAAATTTACCTGATTCCCTAAAAGGAGAATCTTCCCTCGAAGTTTCTGCTGATATTCATGTTGTGGAGACATCTACAGCTAAATCTAAATCCGGTAGTAGAAAGAAAGGGAAGAATAAAAATAAAAAGAATTCGAAAGAAAAAACTGATAAAAATGACTCTAATGACGAAAAACGTAAACCACGTTATCCTTGTTACATTTGTGACGAAGATCATTTTACTAAGAAATGCCCACATCGGGCCGAGGTTGCGAAATTCGTCAAAGGTTCACAACCTGTTGTCTTGAAGGATCCCTTTCTGACTCAAGATAGTAAGATGGTTGGTTCTACTTCGACTGCTTCAGAAGAACCAATTTTGATGATGTCTCATGTAAGGATTGCGATGTGATCACAAGATTATGGTACTAAGAATCCTGTTGATGGTAAAGAAGCAGAATCTTCTAGTGCAAATACATCAACTACACCTCCTCCTATTTCTGGTCTGCTACAGATCGAGAAACCAAATCCAGACTTAATAATCAAACTGCTTGCTAAAGGTGTTCTTCGTAAATCAACTTTCAATCCACATGCGAGAGCTGCTCAGAATTACAACATTGTGGAAGACTTAGCTATTTCTCCTTCAGCGATGTCAGCTTTGGAAGTGCTGCAATCATGCCCAGCACAACGTAAATTGCTTTTGTCTACTATAGGAGCTGTAGACGTTTAGGATTCTAATCTTATAATCTTCGATTTAGAAAATAGTACACCTCGTCTACCTCATCAGATGGATTTCCAGATACCAGTGTTAGTCAAAAATAGACCAATCTATAGGACTGTGATTGATGAGGGGGCTTCAACGTGTATTATGTCGATTCATTGTTGGAAATCACTTGGTTCTCCTACACTTAACCAATCTCCGATGATTCTTAAGGCTTTTGATGGTCGAGGTTTCCACCCTTTTGGTATTTTGCAGGATTTACCCATAGGGGTTGAAGGTAAAATTGTAAATCTAGATGTGGAAGTGGTTGATGCCCCTCTTGATTACAACCTTCTTCTGGGTCGTAGTTGGTCTTACGCTATGACTGTTGTTTTCTCTTCGATCTTCTGACTCATAAAATTTCCATATCAAGGAAGGATCGTTACAATAGATCAGTTAACTTATTTTTCTTCCGACCCAGCCTCTACAGAAACAATCCATCAGTTGGTAAAGTGGCTATCCTGTACAAGGATGTTGGAGTAGGTTTGATTAAAGATTCTGGTTTGCTAGGAAATTTTGCCATTCCTTCTCCTAACGTATCACCTTCTGTTGCAACTATTCATATGATTTTGTTAGACTCTGTTATCTTTGATGATCCTTGGATCGTACCTTCCGAATCCGAGTTAGATTCAATTGATGGCATGATGCCTTTGAGTCCATTTGAACTTGCATATCAGGATGTATAGTCATTTTCTGACCCCTCTTCAACCGAAATTGATCTAGTGAATGGGATCCATGAGGAATCACTTTCTATATCTAGTTCAGCTACAACGGAATTTCCTGAACTTGTTCATACTGATGAGCAGATTTGTGAGTTCTTGTCTATTGACGATTTACCATGGGAAGATCTACATCACCGATCTTCATTTTTACCTGAACTAGATCATTTTGAAGATGATTTCGCTTCAATATTTACTGCTGAATATGTCAAGGAACAACAGAATCCATTAAAAAATCCTGATTCTGAGTTAAATTTGGAAAATATTTCTCGAATGATTCCAATTGAAATTTCAGTAAAACCTGGAATAATTGAAAACATTCATATAGGTGCTTCCTATACTAAATAAGAAATTCAAACTTATAAAGCCCTATTTCAAGAATTCCATGATGTGTTTACCTGGTCCTATGAAGAAATGCCAGGAATTGATCCGTCAATTGTCATACATGAAATCAAGACTTACCCGGATGCCAAACCTGTCCGTCAATGTCTACGTCAAATGCATCCTAGAAAAGCTGCTGCTGTCAAAGCAGAGGTTGAAAAATTACTTCGTGTAGGTTTCATTTATACAATTCCCTTAACGGATTAGGTATCTAATATTGTTCCTGTGACTAAAAAGCAAGGAAAAATACGAGTATGTATTGATTATAGGGATATTAATCGAGCTTGTCCTAAAGACAATTATCCAACTCCCTATATCGATCAAATAATCGATGATTGTGCCGGTAGTGAAATGTTTTCCTTTATGGACGGTTTTTCAGGGTATAATCAAATAAACATACTCCCTGTTGATCATCCAAAAATAGCTTTTATTTGTATGTGGGGGACATTTGATTACTGCAAACTACCCTTTGGATTGAAGAACGCTAGAGAAACTTTTCAAAGGGCCATGTCTTATGCGTTTCATGACATTAAGCACATTGTGCAACTATATCTCGATGATTTACCTGCTCATTCATCACGCAGGGCTGACCATCTCACACATCTACATGCTATCTTTATGAGATGTTGGCATTATCGAATTTGGCTAAATCCACACAAATGTGTTTTTTGTGTAGACTCGGGTTGTTTACTGGGATTTGTTGTCTCGAAAGTAGGTATTCACATCGATCTGTCAAAGGTCGAAGCTATTGTCAAATTACCTCCTCCTTCGACTTTACGCCAACTCCAAAGTTTGCAAGGGAAAGCAAAATTTTTACGTCGATTTATTCCTAACTATGCTGAGCTTACGAAAGGTTTTACCCAGTTGCTGAAATAGAACATTCCATTCTTTTGGGATAAGATCGTTGATCGGTCTTTCGATGCACTTAAACACGCGTTAACCCATGCACCGTTATTGCATCCTCCCAACTACAACCAGGATTACTTTTTGTACCTCACTGCTTCTCATTCCACTATTGGGATGGTTTTAGTTCAGGAAGACGAATCTAACGCTGAACATGTGATTTATTATCTTATTCGGAATCTACATCCGACCGAAATCAAATATACACGTGTGGAGAAATTGGCCTTGGCAGCTGTTGAAGCTATCCAACATTTAGACATTACATATTGTCACGCAAAACTACGGTAATTTCTGATTGCAACCCTATGATGTACATTTTGACCAAAGAATTGCTAGGGCGCAAGTATTCCAAATGGATAGTCATCCTGCAGGAATTTGACTTGGAGTTTGAGAAATCCAAGGCAAAGAAATATTTGGTATTTGCAGAACTAATGTGTGATTTCCCCTCTACTGATACTGAGACTGTGGTAGAGCAGCCCGTTACAGACGAATCTCTATTTCTTATCAGTATTGTTGATCCATGGTATGGAGATATTATCGTTTATCTCCAAACCCAATCTTTTCAGCCTAAAATCTCGTGATCTCAGTGACGGAAGATACGTTTCCAATCCCAACAATATAATATCATTGGTGATACACTTTATCGTCGTGGAGCGGATTCTGTTTTCTTACGTTCTCTTATTCCTGAAGAAGCTGAAAAGGTTTTAAATGACTGCCATTCTGGAGCATGTGGCGGTCACATGTCTGGGTATGCCATAGCCCAAAAGATATTGCACGCTGGTTATTTCTGGCCGTCGTTATTCAAAGATTGTATTTATGCAGTCCGGAAATGCCACAATTGTCAACTTTTTTATCATAAGATGCACGCGCCACCCGCTCCTCTTCATCCCATAATTGCTGTTGTTCCTTTCGCAAAATGGGGTATCGATTTTATTACATGTAACCCTCACTTGGCCGGGGGGCATGCATATATTATCTTAGCAGTAGATTATTTTACTAAGTGGGCCGAGGCGATGCCTACATTTTCGGTTGATGGCAACAAGACTACTACAAATTTCGTATTTAATCACATAATTGCTAGGTTCGGTGTTCCTCAAGCCATTATTACTGATCATGGAAGCCATTTTTGGAATGTCATGATGACTGAACTGACAGAACAGCTTGGCCTGCGCCACGATAGTTCCACTCTATATTATCCACAAGCCAATGGTCTGGTCGAAGCCATAAATAAATTTTTAGTCACCATGATCAGACGAATTATTGGTATTCACAAAACGAATTGGCATTCCATGTTATTTTCAGCACTTTGGGCATACCGAATCTCAGTCAAAACATCAACTGGTTTCACTCTCTTTCAACTCGTTTACGGTTTGGAAGCTGTGTTGTCGATTGAATGCGAAATTCCATCTTTGAAATTAGCCATAGAGTTACTCCCAGCTACGTCTGAAGAGGAGAAACGTTTTTTGTACTTGGCTCAATTGGATGAAAATCAGAGAAACGTTGCAATAGCAAACTAGGCTCATGTCAAAAGAGTAAAAGCTCAGTATGATAGAAGTGTTACCCCTCAAAATTTTTCAAAAGGAGACCTAGTCTTAGTTTATGATCAAGCCAACGATAAGCTAGGAGCTGGGAAATTCGTGCCCATGTGGCATGGTCCTTTCATTTTTAAGCAAAAGATGGCAAAAGGGGCCTATGAGCTGATATATTTTGATGGTATCCCTTTAGATAAGCCCAAAAATGGGTTATATCTGAAGTGATATTATGCTTAAACCTAGTGTGGAGATCTTTTATTTTTTAGGTTAGATTTTTTTACTGCTGGTGTGTCTTAGATTAGAAAGGTGTGCCTAGTTTAGAAGTGTGTTTTTATCACTATTCCTACTTATCTGAGTTTTACTCTTGATATTGTAGATGTCGACGTCTCTTCAAACCTACATTGGTTTTGCTGATGGTGCTTGTCGTAGTACACAGAACATTTCTTCCGCAGCTTGGGTTATCTATTCACCCTCTGACGAGTTAGTTTCCATACATGGGGTAAGCCTTGGTCAAAAAATGAATAACATTGCTGAGTATAGTGCAGTGATTGAGTTATTATGTGAGTCCATATCATTTGGGATTCGGAGTTTGATTGTGAGGTTGGATTCTGAACTTGTTGTATTACAGCTTAACAGGGTTTATGCCATTAGAAATCCAGTGTTGTTACGGTTATTTTTAAAAGTTCATCTCTTGGAACGTGAATTTGACTACATTGAATATCAACATATTCCAAGACATTTAAATACATTAGCAGACACAGTTTCTTCTAGTATGATAAATCGACATTTGTAGTGATCGAAACAGTAAAACAAACAACATTCATAAAATGTACGCAGATAGCCGGTAAATAGTGATATATATCATAGTATAAAAGTGTTTTCAAAAAATATACATCGTCTTCGATCATAGGTTGGAAACACCTTATGATCGGCAAATGATAACACAAAAAGTCAAAAATATGAGTCTACAATACGATCATCCCATCACTGATGGTGATCACGATAAGAAACCACTGCCCGGGCCACCCTGCATAGGAACCTCCTAAAAGGTCCTAGAACACCAATCACGTATATTTTCAATCTGAGTGGAATGTCATCTATGTCTATCTATGGAATATCTAGAGTCAATCGCTCTAGATGATGCTCTAAATCAGTCAATATTTCTGCTGATTGGCCTGCTGGAGCTAGTGCAGCTGCAACTGGTTGTCTTCTTTCATAAGGTTGGAGATGTCTTGGTCACCGTGGGCCCACATCTGTATTTAAAAAACTTTTGGTTATTAATTTTCAAGACGATTTAAAAATAATTTTTTTTTAGAAATTAGAAACTGTTGAAGAAATATTTTTTACCTGAGTCATCCCACTATTCCCCTGCTAGGAGAGTCATCTCTCAATCGCCGTGGAAATCTATCCCGGCGTATGGAAATTCCTCTATGACAAAAAGTTGGCGATCCAGCCAACGAAAATATGAAGAAGGAAATCGAACAATCTCAGCGCCCTCAATACCATGATGGGCCATCAGTGCGGACCAATGAACCATCCTAGGTTCTCTAAGTCAACCGACATCAACAAGGATACTCTGTGGAGCTAGCATCGGAATCCTCTCTAGAGAAAAGGAGACGACGATGGATCCATATCCAAAGTTATTCAGTTTCCCATTTTTCGCTCTAGTTAGTTGGCATTTTATATTAGCCAACACAGCGTCACACTAGTTGAAAATGGTGCCGTGAAAACAGTCCATAGCAATGCGCATTTGAGAACCGGTAGCTATATGAAATGCTGCACTCCCTCACAGTCTGGTAACAGTAAATGCAATAACTTTCAGCTCAGGACAGATGATATTTTTTATATCAATCTGTTTGTCCCTGGGGTCTGCTTCATCATTACAGAATTATTGCTGAAGACTAGCGACAGTCTGGCTACCTGGCCTAGTCCCAAACAAGGAGAGTTGTTTGCCCCTCTTGGACAAACCAGTTAGAAAATAAATTTCCTCCAGCTTGATTTCGAGCCAGTGGCTGCCACTAATGAAAAACTGGTCCTGCACGTTCCACCTGTTTACCAGCCATGTCAGGAGCTCTACCTGTGCTCTCATGCCTTGGATGGCCCAGAATTTATATAAACTGCACGCTCTTAATGCTTGCATTATGGGCATATGGAGCATTGCGGCGTCATCCACGTCCTCGTGCTCACGTTCTCTCCAAATCAACATCTTGTTAATCCTACAATACATAAAAAGATAGATTAGAACAATCTAATTTGAAAAATTTTGGGCGGCAAAAGAGAAATTTGAGTTTTAAATTTAAACGCGCGGGGACCGCACTTTACATTTGTAAACAGTGTGTGGGAACGCACGCGCTCTGAAAGGAAAGTGCGGACCCACGACTTTTTTCTTTGTAGGAAAAAGTCGGGGTCTGCAGGTACCATGTGTGTCACTTGCGGACCCCCGCGGGGCGATTTTCGAACCATATTTTTTCCTTAAAAATAAAATTTAAAGCCTAGAAACGAATTGTAAACGGATGAAATGCAAGATTAAGAGGCCGTGGATTACCTGGGACTGATGGTTCTCGATTTCAATGGACGGATTTTCCAGAATCTTCACAGGAAATTTTTACCCAAAAGCTTCTACTTTTCACTCTGAACTTGAACGGTAAAAATGAAATTGAAAAAGTGCTTTTTATAAGTTTTTTGAATAGATGAATTTTTTGATTTATTTATTTTTCACTTTAAAAAGGGTATTTTTGAAGCATTTTTACTCATCTTAAACAGGTATGTGTAATGTTTCAAGTTTTTGTGCAGAAATTGGATTTTTCAGGAGAATTGATCATTTTTCAACAAAGAGCATACTTTTATCACTTTTTCGGACTCTTTCAAAAATTCATGAAAAAGCGAAACATTGGAGTTCTCTTTTAAGCCCTTTTCAGACTCTCTAAATATGAAAATATTTCCAAGTACTTGATTGTTAGAACTCGTAAAAGTAAATGAATAATCGTCCCTTCAGTATAAGTTTACCCCTTTTACGGACTGAACTGGACTATTTACGAAAAAGGTATACGTTGACTAATTACGGTCAATAGAGTTCTCTCCCGCATTATTTTATCCTTTTTCGGGCCTGAGAGACTAAATTTACGAAAAAGTACACCCATGGAGTTTTCTTAATTTTTTTCTTCTGACTCCCTAAAATTGAAAAACACCGAGTTTCTCCTATACTGGACTCGTTAAAATTTAACAGTAAAGGACCTGTTTAATTTTCAACAGGAACGAACCACTCCTTCTTAGGGTTCAAATCTTAAACTAAGTTGGACTCATCCGAAGGATGAGCTTATAAACAAGAAAATGTTATCCTCCTCAAGCTTGTAAAAAATAAAGAGGTACTTGCCAGAAATGGTGGGGGAAAAAGAGGAAAATGGGTGTGTTTGTTGTATTTTGATTCTTCGTAAATTCAGTCAACCACTCTTGAACACGACACTTTCATTCACCTGGGTTGGGAAATACTTTGCCTAATAGTTGATCAAACCTCATTACAAGTCTTCATCTGGTTTTTGGGTATTAGCTTTGGGTCAATTGTCACCAAGCCATCTGCAGTGTCATTATGTGTTCAAGAGGATAGTTCAAATAAACCATTCATCTGTAAAATATCTGTCATCCATTTTTGACCTTCCCTGAGTTAGTCCTTGCCAATATATTTTAAAAACTTGATCTATGATTTCGCGTTGTGGGCTTGCCTACGATAAATCACTTTGTATCGACGACAACTCATTATCTAGGAAGTTGATCTAGAAATCGTCAGTACCTTGAAATATGCATGCCTTAATGCCAAGTTTCTCGCTTTCGATGACAGGTTACATCATCGACCTTCGATTGAATGATTACGTGAAATGTTCGACTTCAGCTCATTCATTCACATTTCATGGATTGTACTGGGTACTTTGAGATCCATTGACATTATTGATGGTTACTCTTACACCTGTTAATATTTTACATCATTGACTGGTAATCAAGTGGTTTCTACCATGTTCGACTTCGACACAATCATTCACATGGATAGAATCGTACTAGTTGGAAATGCGGAAATTAAGACCCTGGATCTAGTTTCTACCATCCAGGCTGCGAGGAATTTTGTTATCATTTATACAGTGGACTATTTATAAACAGATGGTTGTGCCCATACTGTGTTCACACATGTCTATACTGTGATGTACTCAAAATCATTCATGTATCAGAACAATTGAATTAGTTTTTAGTTATTTTAATCTGAGTATGGGAATGCCTACCTCAGTGATGATATGTATACATATATATTTTTCATTGAATGTCTTTACAGGTGCTGACTGGGGTGTCCATAGGATGATCGTTGAAATGATAAAGTACTGCACTCTTCATATATGACATACTTTAGTTTCATCTATTCCAGACTTTGCACTTTAGGGGGCAATCTGTTACACTAAAAATTGTCATCCTGACATTTTGATATGTGTATGAGCTCATTATTACTCATACTTCCCCCTTTTGCAAGTCTAACATATCAGCTCCTCATGTCAAGCCTTGAAAATTAGAAACAATTCCTAAAAGTCCCCTAAACTTTGGTGTTGCACTTTCTGTCTATGTTTTCGGCGGTCCCGCACCCAATGTTCAGCTTTCCTGCATTCCTAAATGCACTTTATCTTTTTTATAGGTGTGGACCCCTGTAAGATTAAAAAGGTGCAAGTAAATCCCAAAAATCTCAATTAAAGTAAATTCTGGAAGCTTCTAGAATCGATCTTGCAATGGCAGAACCACTCTTATGAGGTGCATGAATCCCTTACCTTATGGAGCTAACCCCTTGATGTGAGGAGCTTATCCCTTTGAAAGAGGATTCTATCCCTTCATACTTGGAATAGAAAACCTCCTCTTTTCCACTATAAAAAGAGGCATTGGGTAGCCTCAAAGGGAGTTAAAGCTTAAGAATATTTGAGGTTAAGTGCTGTTGAGATTTAGACTTAGTTAACTAAGACTTTTGTGAGGAGAAATTACATACCTCTATTTGTCTTGGTTGGAGGAGTGCAGAGCTTATAAAAGTAAAGGAGACTCGTGCTTCAGACCCTGGAAAGTCCTGTGCAACATCAAGGCTCAGGTTGTAAGGATTTTCTTCTTTTGAAATTAATACAAATATACTCATTTTTCTCAATAAGCCTTCAATCAATGGCTTATTTCATAGATTCCTTGATCACTATGATAAGCATGGTTTATGATGATTTTGATACAGGTGCTATGTAATACTTTGCTTGTTTGTGACTGCAGGTTTACAAGTGAAACTCCTTCAAGCGCGCGAGGGATAACAACAACTTCAAACAAGCACTGGACAAACGGTAAGTCTTTTACACCTATATAGAGCTTTTCATAGATCATACATGCTTAGAGAAGGATTATTCTATTTGGCTGTTTGTTGCTAGATACTTTTAGTACTAGGGAGATCGGTCTTGTTCGCAAGATGGATTAATCGACACTACAAAATACGCTTCAATCCACATAAATGTGTATTTTGTGTTGGTTCTGGTCGCTTTCTTGGATTCGTAGTCTCAAAAGAAGGAATTTGAATCAACCCATTTAAGTTTCAGGCCATTCTTGATTTTCCTACACCATCAAACTTACTTCAGATACAGAAAATTTAAGGAAAGGCTAAATTCCTAAGAAGGTTCATTCCAAATTATGTCAAAATGGCTAAAAGATTTACTTGACCCATGAAAAAGGGGTTCCCTTCCATTGGGACCAAGTTGTGCAAGCTTCTTTTGATGCTGTCAAGGACACTCTTGTCCGAACGTCATTAATGTATCCTCCTAATTATCAAAACGATTATTTCCTATATATCGCCATGGCCGAAACGACCATTGCTATGGCATTGGTCCAAGTAGAAAATGGAATTGAACATTCGATCTATTATTTTAGTTGTAATCTCAATGACATGGAAGTTAAGTATGAATACGTATAAAATCTTGCCTTGGCAGTTGTTCAAGTTGTCTAGAGATTTTTCCATTATATCCTACTCCTAAAAACAAAAATAGTTTCAGATTGCAACCCCATGACTTATCTTATCACGTCAATTGCTGGGGGGAAAATATTCAAAATGGATTTCCATTTTGCAGGAATTTGATTTGGAATTTATCAAATCCAAGTCAAAGAAGTATTTAGTCATTAGGGGAAGTTTGAGGTCTAAAATGGGCCTCCTAATGAAATTATAAAATAATAGTGGAAATAATAAGATAAGATTTGATGACATCATCAAATTTTAGAGGGAAAAAAAGAAAAACTAATTTTTCAACTCCTATTTTCAACTTATATCTGAAAGTTTTTACTCACATTTTGAGCGGGAGTACTTGTTGGATGCAAAATTAATTCCTCATACAATGAGTACCCATGTTGCATACTTTTGATGGACCCTGCTATGTGAAAAATGAGAAATACATAAAAAAACGTGATTGCAATAACCTTTTTTTATGTATTTCTCATTTTTCATGTAGCAGGGTCCATCAAAAGTATGCAACATGGGTATTCCTTGGATGGGGAATTGAATTTTTCATCCAACGAGTACTCCTGCTCGAAATTTGAGTAAAAAAATTGGGAGATAAATTGAAAATATGAGTTGAAAAAATAGTTTTATTATTTTATTATTTTTTAATATTTTTACCCTTTTACTTAAAAAATTGTGAATGATCCCCCATAGTTGACATCATCATCTTGAATCCTATTGGTTCTTATAAATTTTATTTTGGTTGTACATTTTTCTTAGGAGGCCTGTTTTAGACCTCAAAATTCCCCTAATGTTTGGCTGAGCTTCTCTGTGACCTTCCCTCTAATAGTACTGCAACTATGTCGGAACCATCAATTCCTATCGAGTCTCTGTTTCTGATCGGATCATTTGATCCTTGGTATGGGGATTTCATAATTTATCTCCAAACCCAAACTTTTCGACCTAATACCTCTCGCCCTAGACAGTGACGTATTCGATACCAAGCCAAAGATTATCTGATCATCGGCAATACACTTTATCTTCATGGTGTCGATACAATTTTAAGGACGTGCCTCACTCATGAGGAGACCAAAAAAGTGTTAAATGTTTGTCATGCTGGGGCTTGTGGTGGAAATTTATCTAGATGTGCTACCATGCAGAAGATACTCCGCGCTGATTACTTTTGGCCTACTATTTTTCGAGACTTCATCCTCACGATCAAAATTTCTCATGTGTGCTAGATTTTTTATCGTAAGATCCACAAACCTCCTACACCAATGCATCTTGTTGTCTCTATGGGACCATTCAAGAAATGGGCTATTGACTTCATGACCTATAACCCTTGTTCGTTTGGGGGGCATGGTTATATTATTGTCGCAGTCGACTATTTTACCAAATGGGCCAAAGCGATGCCTACATTTAACAACACAAGATAGACAGCTGCATTATTTTTCTTTAATCATGTTGTCGCATGGTTTGGGGTCCCACAGGCTATAGTTACATATCATGGGAAGAATTTTCGTAACCACATGATGTCTAAATTGACTGCCAAGTTAGGATTGTCACATGATACTTCTACTCCTTATTATCCACAATCAAATGGGCAAGTTGAGGCTATTAAAAAAATTCTTAAATGAATGCTTCAATGAATTATAGGAGTTTGTAAAAGAAACTGGCATTTGATCCTGTACACTGCCTTGTGGGAATATCGAACCTCGATGAGAAACGTGACTGGATTTACTCCTTTTCAATTGGTGTATGGTCTGGAAGCTATCTTACCAATCCAATGCGAAATATCATCGTTAAAACCCACAATAGACTTGTTACCTAACACCTCAGAAGAAGAAGCATGTCTCCTTAACCTCATCCATCTTGATGAAACACATTGTGAAGCCCAATTGGCCAACGAAGCGCATAAGAGACATATAAAGGAGAAATACGACAAAAATGTCAAGCATCACATCTTTTCAAAGGGTGACTTGGTCCTTCTTTATGATCAAGAAGCTGAAGTAATAGGTATAGGGAAATTTGAGCCATTATGGAATAGCCCCTATATTTTCAAAAGAGTTCTTGCTAATGGTGCTTATGAGTTAGTTGATTATGATGGAATTCCATTGGCGCAACCTAGAAATGGGTTGTATCTGAAACGTTACTATACTTAATTATGATCATAGCAATTTTTTGTCTTATATTGTATATATGTTGCTGATTTGCATTCACTATCTTATTTTGTTTTTAGATTTCTCTTGACGTTAGTAATCCTCTTTACATTTCATCACAGATTTCTGAATCTTCAGAACTATTTGTTGGATATGCTGATGGTGCTAGTCGTAGTACATAAAATCTATCCTCGGCAGTGTGGGCCATTTTCACTCTGAATGACAAGTCAGTGAGTTTTCAAGGGATTTGTAACAGTAGATCGATGAAAAATATCGCTGAGTATAGCACGTTGATCAAACTTCTCTCTGATGCCATTTCATTTGGTATTAACCGCATAATCATAAGGTTAGACTTACAACTTGTGGTATTACAAGTTACTAGTATTTATACTGTTAGAAATCCAACACTTCTTAGATTGTTCCTAAGAGTTCTACTTTTGGAAAGACATTTTGATTTTATTCAATATCAACACATTTCTAGAAATTTGAACACATTGAATGATTCATTAGCTAATCAAGTTTTAGACAAACATTTGCAACATATGTAAAGAAAACATTCACATCATTGAATAGGATTGCACAATAAACATAGGAAAAAATCTGAAATAATATAGATATATAGTTATATTTTTTTACAAAATTTGTGCCCAAGACACATTGGCCATATGACCTCAAAATGTATGCAAAATTTCATAAGTAAACTAGTTGTGCTCATGGTAACATGCTATAGCTATATATATCCTACGAAGTAACCACATCCAATGGTTAGGAACCCCAATAGTGTGTCGATGCAGTCGCATAGGAAGCTCTTCAATCCAGAAATCCAGAATCATGAAGGTCAAACCTTCTATGTGCTGTTGAATTTCAGTCAGAGTCTCAGCCATATCAAGGTCCTAAAGGACTGCTCTCCCGACAGCTCTCTCTGCTGGCACATCTGCTTCGCACTCTGGTTCCACTACTGGTTTAACATGACCAACATCTGCATTACATCAAACATTAAGTTTATTCTTTGGAAAACATCAGAATACAAAAACATTTTATAAACATTAGAAAAATCAAAAAACATGGTCAAAACATTCTTACCCATTGCACCCCACTAAGTGCCTTCTGGTAATGCTAAATCTGGATCTCCTCGGAAATCAATGCCTGTGTATGCGTACTCATCGATGGCAATGATCTATCTTCTGAACCAAGTAAAGAATGCAGTAGAGAACACAACAGTCGATTGGCCTGCATGCCGACCCATGATTTCTACCCATCTCTACATCTGAGGATCTCTAGGAATAGCTATATCCAGTGTCACATTTTGTGGCTGCATCAGTGCAATCCATTCTAAAGTGAAGGATATAAGGATAGAACTATAAATAAAATTCTTCTTCCTTTCTCCCTTTGCTTTGTTCAGTTTTTCCTTTATCTAAGATAGAACAACTTCATACCAGTTGAAGACTGTTGGCTCAATACACTCTAGTGCATATTTCATATACGATCTATTCGCTACATGTAGTGTAATGGTGTCTGCAAGTTCAGCGATCGTGAAAAGGATAGTTCTCAAAGGAAAATCTCTAACATCGCGGATATTTATTTTTCCATATTTTCTAGGTTTTGGCCCTAGATAGCAATACTGTAGAATATAATCACTCACTCTCTCACCTCCAACGGTAGAACCTGAGAGTGAAATGGGTAAAACTCTCCTCGACAAACCTATGAGAAAATACACATCCTCAACTGCTATGGGAACCACTTGGTTATTAATATGAAATACCTCTATTGTCAGATCCCATGCTCAAACTAAGAACTCTAAGATTTCTATTTGTTGCCTCATTCTTGACAACTTGAAGTACTTAAGTAGTCCACAATCTTGCAGGGCTCTTACTATACCCGGATCGTTTAAGGTAATCATATCTTGTTCTTCATGTTCTATTTCCCTCCATGTAATCGTAATTATAATCCGATGGAAACTTGAAATACAACCATAAGATCCATTAGATTCCATTCAATGCAAAAAACAAGGCAAATTTTGGGCATTATGAGAAAATCAAAAACTTATACTGCGCCCAACGGACTCCCTAATAAGAGATAGTGCATTGCACATGTAAGTACCCTTCACTATACCCACTATGCAACGTAGTTTTCAACATTCAGGGGTGTGTTTCCCTTACTTTGGGTAGAATTTACCCTAGGGGCCTTAAGACCCTAAACATTTACAGAAATTGGAGATGAAATGAATACCAAAGGAAAGAGGAGGTTCATGGCACTAACTCAGATCAAATGGAGATGAAATCCATCCACAGAAGTGATCACAATCAGTAGCTGATGTTTGGGGGAAAAATCAGGTTCAGAGCTCCAAAATGCAAATGGTAACTATGGAATGGTAAAAATGAATAATGAAACTACTTTTAATAGTGATTTAATTATTTACAAGTTAAATTTATTACTATGACTATAGTTTTATTATTTTTTTTATCATGAAACAAGTATTTTTAATCCATTTGATGTTGTTCTAAACAAGATATACAATTGATGAATAGATTAGTAATGCAGATTTATTTCAAAGAATGACTTGACCACAAAACATACTTTTTCTCTTTATTTTTCTAGCTTTGTTAAAAACAAAAAAGGATTTGAAGTGCTCTTTTATCTCTTTTTCGAGCTTCGATAATAGTGAAAAAGGAACCCCTGGAGTCTTCTTTCAGCTCTTTTCAAACTCTGATAATGTGAAAATATTTCCAAGCACTTGTCTTTTCGAACTCGTAAAAGTAAATGAATTGATATCTATTGAATATAAGTTTAACCCTTTTCCAGACTGAGATAGGTTATTTATGAAAATGGAATACCTTTGTTCAACATGACCAAAGAGGTTCTCTCAGATATTATTTTACACTTTTTTGGATCTGAGCAACAAATTTACGAAAAAGTAATTATGGAGTTTTCTTTCGCCCTCTTTTTCAAACTCTCTAAATATGAAAAAGGACCGAGTTATCACTGTCATTAGGCTTGTTAAAAAATAAAATAGCGATGGGCTTGTCGATCATGGCAAAAATTGATTTTTATTCATCGCTAGACTAGTTAAATTATTAAATAGTGATACTTTATTCACCCGAAGGGTTGAATTATAGGTCAAGAAAATTTTATCCTCCTCAAGCTTGTTAAAAACTAAAGAGGTACTGGTCGAAAAATGACAAGGGAAAATTTTGGAAAAGTGATCAAAATTTCTTTATGGTAACAAGTCACTCTTGAACATCACACTTCCTTCACTCCATGTCCGTGATTGTTTGGATTGGGTAATCATCTTGATGGCTCATTCATACCTATGGTTCATCATACCTTCACTTCAATTTTGGGTCAATGCTTCCAACTCATCACAGTGTCACTAATATGTTTAAGAGAAGTCATCCAGTGAATAAACACATCCTTCTACAATAATTATAAACCTTCATTCTCATGACCGTCATCCCTCAAAAATTTCTATATCAATTCATACCCTTGTCTCCTAAAATAGTAACTCCCATTTCAGAATAAGGTGGCTTCCTGTCTATGAAAAATCAATATCCAGGAAGTTCACTTTGAAACATCAGATTCTAGTACCATGAGGCTTGTTACAACATCAACAAGATCCTTGCTTTCGGACCTTTGACCGAAATATTTTGTTTAGCGTTTGACATCAAATCATCTATTCATGCCTTACGAAATGTACTGCAGTACCTTGAGATCCATTTTCATTAATGGTGGTTCTCTCGCGTTTGTTAACAACTCACATCATTGGTTGGTAATCAAACGATGTCTTTCCATGCTCGACGACAAATCATATATTCACATGGCTACACTTATACACGAATGATTGAGTGAATGAGATAAGAAGACCCCAGATCTAGTTTCAGCCATCCGGGATGCAATTTCAGGATTGCTGTACACATCATCTGTATGGTGAGCATACATACAGATTGTCATCCAAACATGGGCCTATATCTATAGGCATGTCTGCATTGGGAAACATTCCAATGTCGATGACTTTCTGAATTATGTACATCTTGTTAGATTGTTTATGTGATAAACATCAGAATTCCTACCCTCAACAATTATTATCAAAGAGGATATATCATGATGTAATGTATTGTAATATTGATGCATGTGACCACTCCGCTTCATCTCCAGCCCATCACAGTGTAAAGCATCTCAATCAAATTTTTTTATTATTTTGACCTCATTCTTTAGGGGGAAATTGTTATAGGTCAATTTGGGCATCATTCCCAATGACCTGGTTAATTAGGCATTATCTCCAGGACCAATGACTAAAGGTCTATCATCCCATATCATTTCAATTTGCTACATGCCATAAGACATGAACAAGACAAATCAAGCATGACTTTCATCAAGCAAAGGTTTCCAAGGTTTGAAGTTTATTATATAGCATATGAGAGCTCACCAACGTGGCCTCTAAGTGGACTAAGTGTGTTTCATATGAAGGTAGCCCCATGCAAAGCTACTCTGTAAAGCACATCCCGACATCTATGGGTGTGTTGGTCACATTGGGAGCTAAATTCTCATTTTTTAGGAATCTCCACTTGGCGAGTGCCTTCTAGAAGAGTTCACATGTGTCAAGATTCGAATCCAAGTGTCCATTTGACATCTGCAAGATTGGGAACATGTCTTGCCTATTATTGGAAAGTCATTGATTGCAAAACGACCTTCAGATCCTCTATAAATTGAGCACAGATTTGAGCGCTTGGTAAGGAAGAATTTGAGTAGAGAAATGCTGGTTGATTTTCAATTGAGAGTTAGATTTGTGTAACATCTGTTGGAGAGATTTATACTATGATGAGGCTAGGAATGTTGCGGGAATGGTCACTTCAAATCAGTCACTAGGTTGTAACCTCTCCTTCTATCGTCAATAAAGAATACAACTTAATTTTCCCTATATGCATCTGTATTGGCTTTGATTTTCCATATTGTAAGATCTTAGTTGATGTATATGGTTTATGATTTACTGATTTAGCTAACTAACTTGAATAGACATCTTTATTATTGCTATCTTTTGATGCTTTATTGTTCTTTCTTGCAGGAAGAATTTTGCACAAACTGCTTGAATTTGAATCTAAAAATGGAAGCGATAGAAGGAACCATTTAGAAGCACTTGGATTTCAAGTAAGATTATAATATATTTTGTGTGTATGTTCTTAGTTAGGAGAAGAAGTCATATAGCCTTTAATCTATTGTTCTAAATTATCACCTACCTAGGGAAGTGTGTTTTATCTATAATTCACAATTTTGTCCAACAATGGACATGCCAGAGGATTTCTACAGGAGATGCGAATGACATTAAGAAGCTTTGGTAGCAACTTAAGATAGTGGAAAATAAATCGTGAGAAATGAGGGATGAATTTGAAAGAATGAGATGGTAATTATTAAGAAAATGGTGGCTGATGCCAAAACGTGCCAAATACTTTCAATGATGACCCTATTCTAATAGCATGACCTCGAAACCCTCAAATTTTAACAACTCATCATTATGAAGAAAATCATTATAATATGACACAACTTTCGTAGCACATTTAGTTTTACAAGTGTCAATTTCGCTACAGAAGTACTAGGTGTTTCTGCAGCAAATCTATTTATCTAGTACTAAAATCGCTGTGGACTCAGAAAAATTCTGACTAGTGGCCAGATTTGAGACTTTAGGTCGATTTAAATTATCCATTCAATATTTTTTCCTCTGATATGACTTGAGATTATCCTAACAACTTAAAACAATATTTTAAGCTTATGCTAATCATAAAATTTATCATTTCGTGATGCTATGCAATCTAACCAATATAAATGCAAACTTGACACATTTCAAGTTATGATTTTGAAAATTTAGTGTCTGATAACACCTTCCTTCGAAAACTTAACAGAGCGATGCATGTCTGTGACCTAGTTTTGCGCTTTCATCCTGTGCATACCTAGAAGCCCGATAGAACCAATGTGCAGAGCTGACCGGACAGGCCTGGGCGCTACGTGTTTGCCGTTGCACGCAGAGCAGGCTCGACAGGCCCGATAGGACCATTCATCCCGTAGTCCGTGTGTTTTACTCTACATGTTCAACCTTTTCCCAACAGGCTTAGAGCCTTTTCCCATTCAATAGTGGCCCAATAGGCTCGAAATCTCGTGAAACCTCTACTGGTGCTATGCACCTGTGTTGCACATTCATCAACGGCCCGACTGGTCTGTGCAGCCACCCGACTAGCCTAGTGCTACACGCTTCTGCTGCACATTCGGCTAGGAGGATTTATACAATAGCTCAAGCTCAAATTTGCTCAAAAACTCCTCAAAGTCACATCCAAAGGTTCCATAGCACCTCTGAGGGGTAACTTAAAAGGCACGTCCTTCATTTCCTAAGTTCTTGTCATTTAAATTAGAGGAAAAACCCTAGATTTTTCCATCATTTTTACAAAGAGAAAATAGGGTTTTGGCCTTCAAGGCAAGAGTAAAAAAAGAAATATGTCAAGGGAAACTAATAGTGGAAGTGGTGAGGGAGGCCAAGAGCCTGGAAGATAACATAAAAAGGGTGGAAGGGAAAACATATTTGAGGCACTGAATACCAAGGAATTGATGGCCTCTCCTATGACAGTTGCATATTTCTAAGAGGTGGGTTGTTTTGACTTCTGCGAAAGGGTACAATAGGTCCAGAGTCATCCTAATTTGACCATGAATTTCATCCTTAACCTCCATGACCATCAAGTAAACATAGCAGGAGTGAACTTTGAGCTATCCATCAATACCATTTTTATGGCCACCAGGATACCTAGTATGGGAGAAAAGTTGTTCAAATAGGAAAATTTGGACCTGAGCCATTATCAACCCTTCTTGAAAACCAGATACCAAGCTGACTACAAATCCATTTTTCCAATTTCACATCTACTGGAGAGATATGTGCCCTTAATGAGAATAATCATGAAATACTTCACCTGTGAGGGTAGGTTTTCTAAGCTTTATTCCTACCATATAAGATTTCTCATGCACTTCATTAGGGCCAAGATGCTACATTTTCCTTATTATATTTATAAAAGTATTGATAAGATGTCATAAATTGTGCAAAATAGACCTCCTTCACAACAAATGAAAATAATTTTTCACCATTATCTTATCAAGATGATTGTGTTGCATCAGCTAGAGTAACAGGGTATCCCATGGGAAGTGTTCATTTCCCATGAAGTTTTGACAAACCCATAGCCTCCTCATCAGCCAAATCTACACTCATCATCTCATCCACCTCCCTCCACTCCTCCATCACCCCCCATTAACCATGACTCCTCATTTACACATGAATCCTCTCCTCAAGAAAACCTCCCTCCCTCACCTTCTCCTAAAGCATCAAATCAAGAAGAGACAGACGATGAGGAAGAAGAGACAAATGAAGAGACAGAGAATGATGATGAGGAAGAAGAAACAAATGATGAGGAAGAACAAAACGACAATGAGGAAGAGGCAGAGGATGATGAAGAAGAGGAGGATGATGATAAAGAGGAGGATGAAGAAGAAGAGATAGAGGCAGATTATGAAGACAAAGGCAGTGAGAAAAATAATTAAAAAGAAACAGATAATGAAGAAGAGACAGAGGCAGATGATGAAGACAAAGGTAGTGAGAAAAATAGTGAGGAAGAAACAAATAATTATGAAGAGGTAGATGAAGATGATGATAAATAGGAGGAAGAGGGAAATGATGAAGAGAAAAGTGACAAAGAGGCCAAGAGGGATAAAGATTAAAACAATGAGGAAAGTGAAAAACCTAAAGGCAACATAGATAAAGATGATGACATTGAGGAAAATGAAGAAACTAAAGACAATAGTGACACGTATGAAGAAAGCCTCAGTGATGGACAAAAAAAAAAATATGAACAAAATGAAGATGAAAATGCACAAAATAGTAATGAAGAAACCATGATGATTGATATCCCTAATAATGATGATAACAGTGAAATTATGAACCAAAAAAGTAGTCAAGAGGTTGACGACGGTGGCAAATATCACAACAATAATGTTTGCATGGAGTAAAATTAAAATGAGTCTCAAGAGGGAAGTCAAGAACACAGTGGAGAAGACATAAATGCAAAGATCATTGATGAAAAGAAAGACAGTGGAAAAGCAAAGGGAACAAGAATCAGCCCTAGCAGAACAACTCCCTCTAGATGAGCTTTTGGCCATGGAGATAGCACATGATTGGGAGCCTTGGTTGGAAAGAGCCAAGATACATTTGGAGGCTAAATTGAAGAAAGAAGATCAAAATCTTGATCTCCAAAGAAGGATGACTAAACATTATGCCTGGAGAAACCAAATTGCAAGGGCTAAACTCAAGAACGCTCAAACCAAGATCCAAGATCTAAAAGAAGCAAAAGGCCAAGCTAACCTTGGCATCTTGGAACAATATTCTCTACAGGTCTCTCTAAACCCATGAGGCACACTTCCACCAAATTTGGGATAATTTTGACAAATTTTGTTTTTTTTCTAATTTGGAGGGCCAAGGGGGTAGAACCCATGGTGCTATGATTTTTCTAAAAGCATCCTCAGCAGAAAAGGATTACATTTTTGGAATTCTCAACCCAATTATAGCATGCTCACAAATTTTATGGTCAATTGGAGTTGTTTTGATCCTCCAAAAGGGTAAAAAACACCCTAATTTTCACCTTTCTGCCTAGTTTTCAGGACAAGTGTTGTGCCTTTACCAGCCTTGGAATTTTTTATTTTTGAATAGGTTTCAGAGGTAAAATTAGGGAAATAAGGGTAGTTCTAGAAATTAGACTCAACAAGCTTTCCGATGAGCCATCACTAAGCCTTTTCCAACATCGAGAAGGCCTTCAAAACATTGCTTCAAGTTGACCCAGTTTTCTTGCTCCAATGCTACGCCCTTGGCATGGAAATTCATCCTAAAACTCAGCATTATGCCCTTAATAGAGGAAAATTAAAAAATGTATGCTTGGAAATTTTTAGGAGGCTTGGGAGAGCCCAAATTTAAATTTCTTTGCTAAAAATTCCCAAAAATATATTTTGTTTTAGATATTTTGTGCCTTGGTCCTTGCAAGGTCTCAAAGACAATAGTGACATTTTTGATTAGCCAATAGGCTTCTAGAGACTTTATTAGGTTTTTCTCCTCCTTGATTTTTAAATAGAGAATTGAGGATTCATGTTTCATGGTTGTTGTTATGACTCTCATGAGTAATACACAGTCTTTGGAGCTTGAAGCGAAATTGGTGTTGTCGAGCTTGTGAATGGTTTTTTTTTCTTATTGATGGAGAAGGCTTGATTGTAGGATCCCTGAGCTTGGTTAATGGTGATGTGATTCTATTCAGTTATTTTTTTTTGTGTATCTTTTTTAGTATGAATCTTAATTCCAATCGTGCGAAAAAATACCACTTTAGCTATGCATAACAAACATCCCTAACAACAAAGATGGCTACTAATATCCTTAGATATACAATTAGGTGATCAAGATAGATGCTGCAAAAATCTAGATCTATGCATTAGAAGACATTAAACAGTAGAAAAAACAATATTTACTCCATGCATCCAACAGAAAAGACAAGAATATGTTGAATGAATTTCATATTAATGGAACTTGGGAGGAAAACACATAAGGGTGTTACTAGTTCTCCTCAATGGGATGGGTTCTTGTAACTCCTCAACACTTCATATCTAAAATTCCTCTCTCTTGATGGTGTAGAAAACCCAGACAAAAATGGTAGAAAAATATGACTACGATGGTGGATCAAAGTCAAACGGAAAGTATAGATTGAGAGTGATCTTTAGGCAACAAAAGATGATGAATGAATGGAAAAACCCTTCTATTTATAACAAATTATTGAGTTAGTGTAGATATTGATACATAATTAAAATATTATTAACCAAATAAGATCCAAATTTTATGGAATATTTTATTATATTTGTTGGAGGGAAAAGGAATTTGACTTGGGTCACATCCCTTTATTTGTAAATAATAAATAAATAAATGATTTATTTATCATTTTAAGGATGTGGTTGAGTAATAATCAAATAAATAATGATTTATTTAATTATTCATGGGTGATTTAGTCATATTTAAAAAATAATATTATTTAAATAAGGTTTAAATAATTATTCCTAGAAAATAATAAGACAAATAATGATTTATCTAATTAATTTCCTTGTTTTGGGTTAAATATAACTATGAATATTAATTAAAATACTGTTTAACTAATTCTTCCTTGAGGAAAATTGAAAAAATGTGCATTTATTTAATATTTCCTCATGGGGTTTCCTATTTAGACCATAAACAACTTAATAAAGGTGGTTTACTAAGTTATTTTCATAGTGAAAGCAATTTTACTTAGGGTAAAATTGGTCTTACATGGTGTACTTGGGTCCATATAATGATAATAGGTTAGATGAACAAAAAATGGTGTAACATATTTCCCCCCAGCATGCAAGCATTAGAAGCTAATTGTATGACCGAAGTACATTGTAAGAACTCAATCACTAGACACCGAAGGGAAGTCAGAGAGAGAGAAATATAAGGTAGACCAAAGTGCTGAGAGGACTAGACCATGAGGAGGTGAGACTTACTGGTGCAACAAGTCTCTTTTATGAGTGAGTATCTGTGCTATAGGTGGTGGGGGAGGCATACCTATGCCCGTTGAGACTGAGTACAAAGAATAATGCGTACAGTAAACAAGGGACTGAACAATATAGTACATGTTGGCATAAACATGAGCCAGATAAACAACATGATAATGGATCCCACATACATATTGTGCCTGGGATAATAGCCAAGACTTGTGCAATAATATCTGAGTACATCAGATACAAATGCAACCTAGATGCCCCTGTAAACAGAAAAGGGATCTGAAAATTTGACTGACACATGCAATCAAAAAAGGCGCTGCAAGCAGCTAAGGCCAACGTCATCAAATCTATGGAGCTGCATCAAAGGCTGAGATGAAGAGGTCATCCGGGCATGTGGGGGGCTACTTGTAGGGCCATCCCCTCATGAGGGCTGAGACATATTATACACACCCAGCAATCACCAGTCTAATCTGATGCATCACTAAACCATCAAGTATATGGATCTCAATCATCCTGAAAAGAGCTGGAGCTGAGAAATAATCAAGTCAAAGGGCTATAAGGAGTCCTTTTTCCTGATCTGAGGCACCAAACAAGAATGGAAGCTGGAACCAAGGTACACTGCCCTCTAGACCTGTCTTCTAGAATAAATGATCTAATGTCGACAGAAGGAGGTTCGCCACAGGTGAGGCAATAAGAGGTCCTCAACTAAGGCACGAGAGAAAATAGTAGAGCGACTGACAGATGGACACCAGGGGTGATGATGAAATGGGGGGTACTAAGTAGTGGATGGATGAATTCCCATGTTAGAGCATAAAGGGCATGGATGAGCTGGCAGCGTCTGACACAATATAATGAGGGATAGAAGCCAGTGGGACTGGAGGCCGCAATCTGTGACATGAGAGAGGGACCAAGCAATGAAGGGTGGAGGACTATAGCGGGATACAAAGGGACTCGGTATATACTCCATGAATGCGACAATGACTCAACTCGGATGCTCTAAACAAGGGTGACTCGATGGTGTTTCCACACAGTAAAGGTCCAATGGGGGACCCTAGAAACATGAGTACAATATGGTAACTCATGACAAAAATAGACACGGGCGTGGAAAAGTATGGAGGCAAAGTGGTGTCCCCAGTACGAGTGTTGCAAGTGAAGAAATTAAATTTTGAGGAGGGGCAAAGTGACGCTTCCTGGATAAAAAGTGTCCTGGTGAAGTATAAAATCACTTAAAAACTAACATATACCCATTTGAGGGCTCGGTGAGAGCTTTCCAACAGTACAGAAGGTTCGTCAAATTGAGCTACGGTTTGGCCGTAGTAGGCGAAAGAAAAATTAGGGGTTTTCTTTTAATAAGGATTTTTCCCTCCAAATTCACTCATTTGCATGTGGAGCTGTGGTGAATGTAGAGAGGAGAGAAGGCCCTAAATCTTGTGGCGAGCGTAGCGTACAAACCGACCTTTGGAATTGAGATCTGTCAGTTGCAGGTAAGAGGCCTAACCCTACTCTTTCATATCAGTGGATTGAAACTTCAGTTTAGGTCCCCAAAGCTCATGAACAGGCAAAGTCGCACTTTCAGGGTCTGTTTTGTGACCTGGGTAGTAAGTACTGGGAAGAAAACTATGACTTGTCCTAGGAAATGACCTCAAAAGTGCTACCTGTCAAAGAAAGGGGGTTTTAGTGTTGTTTTTGGCTAAGATCTAGGATTTTTATGGTTGAGGGGCATAGGTTCCCCCAAGCATGTTGTGGTCATGCCAAAATGTATTTAGAAAAAGGGAAATCTAAATAGATTTTAATGATGTGGTGTGCCATTTATTTTCGTTATGGTTATGCAGTATGAGAAAGGGAATGGGGGATTACCAATCTCTTTTAGTACCGCATATATGAATCAAATGGACTTTAAGTTTCTAGGTTGGCATACATGGTGTCACTATCCCAAAGAGAGGATTTGGAGATAATGAACTGGTGCTCTCCTAGAAAACTCATAGGTTCGTCAACAACAATGTCGAAGGGACTGAGTTGTTGATGTAAGATGAAGGAATGATGAGGGCTATCATCCCTAGAGTGATATAAAGTGATATGGGACTCTAAAGGTTCTTCTGAATGTGTAAGATTAATGGTACTAGATTCGACATGACCAGATACACTAGGAGAGTTGTGGAGAATTGCTTCTCCTAGTCTCTCAAATATGGTTTCCCCCTTACCCAAACATTGGGTGTCAATGTAATGGCCACAAGGTGTGTGTGGTTCGAATGCATGGGTTCGATGTTAGGGGGGATAGATAATTTCTGGGGTGGTGATTGCTTCCATAATGTTGTCATAATAATAGAAGATGGGGTGACTGGTGGAAGAGAAACCACTAGACGCGGTGAAGTTACCTGACTCACCATCATGAGAAGTGAGGTTCACACGTGAAGTGTTGCAGAGGGCGACAAAATAACAAGTAGATGAAGGATCCACCAATTTTGAGCCCAAGGTGATCGCTGAAGCGAGGTCAGGCAAAACAAAAGGGGAAGGCCTAGGGTGGTCATCCATTGAGGATATCATAGATGATGACAGGTAGTGGATAGTGGCCGAATAATCTGTCATTTCAACATTCAGAGGGGGAATTTCTATGGGAGTGGATGTGTCATCTGGTTTTGCTGAAGCAAAAAGCACAAATAAGGGAGTGGTGGACTCTTTGCACTTGGCCTCAAACTGACGAACTGCCACTATAGAGGTGTGGAATTCCTCGAGGTGGGGGTAGAGGTAAGTATAGTGGGCATGGAAATCACACAAAGCACAGGGGTGATTTGTGCACAAAGACTTGAGTTTTGAGACTGAATCAGGTATAGTGACATATACCTCTAGGATATGAGGCTTCGGAAACACTTCACTAACCATGCGCTTGAGATGAAGCAATTCAGGACAATTATGGGTGGCATGACCGACAACATCACACAAAACACACGGAGGTGTATGCTTTGGAGGCTGAGGAGGAGCATGGTTTTTCAGGGCAGCCTTGTCTTTTAATGCCCTCTTGCAAGCTTTTCCCTTCTTACCCAAAGTGGTCAAATGAGAGATGGTTCCTATTGACGTGGTTGAGGCATTGTAGTAGTGGGAGAAGTAATAGGGACTGGTTGAACTAGGGTCAAAGCAAGATAAGGTTTGGGTTGGCCAGGTGGGGTAGCGGCTGGAAGATCAAGGTACCTAATGGTAATCCCCAGGGTTAGGTTAGGAAGAGAGAGGGTAGCCATAGCAGGTATTGTGTACACTCTGGGAGGGGGAGCTTGGAACGGTATCTAACTTGAGGGGTAATGGCCAGGCAGGATGGCTCCAAGATGGTTAAGGCCTGGAGGAACCATTCTATGGGGATAAAGAGGCTCATGAATACCAGCTTTAGGTGAAGGGCCAAGAAGAGGAGGTCCATAAGGCTAAATATAAGGGCTAGGAGTAGGTTGCGGAGGGCGAGGAGACTACTGAATAGCCGAAGTGGGTCACTTGAGAGTAGCCCGAGACGATTGCATCATGAAAAAATTTGATGAGCTAGGATCAGAGACAAGAGGAGGAGGACCAGGGAATTTACCAAGCAAAGAGGAGTCTTTGTAGACTCTGGGTGAGACACTGGTCAAAAGATAGATGGTTTGCTTGTTGGCCACCGAAGATATGATGGACTTAGGGGAGGTTTGAGACTTCAGTTTGTAATATGTCAACTGGTCAATGGTGAGTATATTTTCATTATGAGGGAAGGAAATCTTGTGGTGGATTTCAGATGGGACAATAGACATTGCATGGGTGTAGCTACGACCCAATATAATGTTTTAATCTTAGGGGGCATCAATAACTTCTACATCAACGCAAACAATCTTTCCTGCAAGAGTAATAGGGAAATTGTGGAACAGGCCAATGGGCTAGGAGGCATGGCCATCCCATGCTCTGGAGAGTGATCATGGAAGGAGTCAACTCAGGTGATATGAGTTGCTTCCAAACTGAAGTAGACATCACACAGGTGGACTCCCCCTCATCAATGATACACTGGGAAATGTGAGCATTTCAGATTTTGACTCGGATTTGGAAGACGATGGAAGCAGGAAGAGGAGGATGTTTTGACCGGTCAACATCGAATATAATCAATTGATCATTGGTAGGATCTACAGCACCCATGGAAGATAGTATATATTTTCGTTGTGAAGGGAACAACTAGAGGAGCTCCAACGTTGAGATTGCGGCAAGAGATTGTGCCAAATCATCTACTATACTATACGAATGGGAAACTTTTCCAGAAGCAGCATTTTGACGTAGTGGTCCCTAAGGGATCTTGGTATGAACCTCTGCCTTCATCTGAGGGATCTATAAGGGACCATTAGGTGTCGAAGGAGGCTCTGTAGGACCTAAAGAAGGTGGCTCGAGGACAGACGTAGCGAGAGGCTTGGTGTACTGATGGGACTGAGTCTGAAGGTTAAGGTCAACGATAACAAGCTGGTCAGATTTAATCATGAGGATCTGGTAATCGAGGGTACTTGATGGAAGAGGTTGAGTGGCCGCCTGACCTTCAGGTGATTCAGTAGCCAAAATCCTTGCTAAGGGAAAGGATTAGTAAGAACAATCAGCTGACTAGGCGCAGCACTGGGAGCGACAGAAGGGGAGACTTTTTTTCCTCAAAATGTTTCTTGAGACTCCCATATCTACCACATCTGTTGGAAAATAGGACATTCGTGCATGTAATGACCATAAAAACCACAACAAGAACAAGGCTGGTTCATGGGAACAGGCCTGTCCTGCTTGGGCTGAGTGCCCTATTGCTGGTTAGCAATGTTAGGTGCATTATTTTGAGGATTAGGTCTAAGATTACCTAGAGCAGATTGATTTTAAGTGCCTTTCCTTGTCTCTTTGGAGGGAGGCGGATTAGCCATGCCCTGCTATGCATACACCTGCCCCTGAGGGGGTGGTGGTTGCTGTTGTAGGGGTTGAGAAGGCAAGGGAGGTGGAGGTGCTAATGCTAGAGGAGTTGGAGCACTAGGCTGCGGATATGGATAATAAGAAGGTTGGGTAACAGTGTGGTATATAGGAGTTTGGGAAAAGATAGGAGGCATGAAGTATCCTAGACACATGCTACCAGGAGTGGGAAAGTGTAGGAGGTGCTAGCCCCTCCCCCTAGGAAAACCATAGCCCATGGGAGGCTAAGCGTATAGATTAGAGAGAGCTCCAACGATACCATTGGTGGCATGAGGTGCCCCCGATGTGCTGGCACCACCAAGTCTAGGAAGACGAGGTAGAACGGTATAAACATAACCTAACTATGTGTAGATCAGGTCATATTTTAACACCATTTGGATAGCGGCTTCCTCGGTTTGAGGAAAATGTGATTCAACATATTTCCCTATAGGAGGGAAGAGAGATCTAAGGAACCAGTCCATGTAGACATGGTATTCGAAGGTAGGGGCTTAACATAGAATCTTTCTTCTCCGCCATTCTTGGACATGATCGAATAGTAGGGTCACATATGATTGACGGAAAGAAGTCAAAATTTCAATACGAGTGTCATAACAAAAGGGAAGCTGGAAGTAAGACAGAAAAGCTTGGGAAAGAGTCGCAAAGGTGGTATGAGAGGAAGGGGCCTGATCAACATAACACTTAGAAGATTCACCAGTAAGCATACATTGGAACAACCAAAGATAGACAGAGTCATCGGTAATAGAGTTAGATGAACACCACATGTGGAAAGATCGAACATGATTTGTAGGATCTTCACCAGCAAGACCTTCAAACTTGGTGATGTTGGAAGGGAGCTTGGTTGGCATAGCAAGCCAAGCAACATCATGGTGTATAGGGTCGTTTATCAACTGGTTAGAATCAGGAAGGCTGAGGCCTGCCATCAAGGGGAGCAAGGGCACAGACGTGGTAGTGTCTGTTGCAGTCCCACTAGTGGTATTTCCATCATGAGGGCCAGGGTTACCACCAGCATTAGGTCCTGCACCAGACATAGTGAAGGTGACAGGGGGACAACCGAAGGCAGAATGAGAAGGAGAACCCAATGAACCAGAAGAAGAGTCAGAGTGCGTACTCGGTGGAGGACTAACTCGAATCCTACGTGGAGTAATTCTTCCTACCGGTAACTGAGGATGAAGGCCAAGAAGTCTCCAGGATAAGTGCCTTGGTGGCACAATGATGACAACACAAACACGATACAAAGGAAAAAGAGACCAACAGGGGTAGGGAGGTGCAGGATCAACTGATTACAATGTCAAAACAAGGGCAGAGAGGTGCAGGATCAATTGATTTCAATGCTTTAGAATATTTTCTTGGTGGTGTTAACCAAGCCCTTTTTATTTTAGGTTGTGTGTGTGAAGTGTGTAAATTTTAATTTTTTAAACCCAGACATTTGTAGAGAAAAAGAAAAAGTGTGCTATAAATAAACCGGCAAATAACAGTATATAAGCCTGCAAAAACAAAAAATACACAGCTAATAATGCAATAATATAAACCCAATGAGGCAGGCCTCTCAAAAAATAGTCTGTAAAACTAATCAAAACACACTAAAATAGCCAATAGATCTAAGGTCAAGAGGGACAGGATCTAAAGGAAAAATCTGTTGGAAAGTGGTGTAGAAAACAACAAAAAATCGAAGGAAATATTGTTGTAAATGAGGTGGCAAAAGGCTATTTCCTGGAGGGAAATGGAGGTGACCCTAAAGGAAAACCGAAAAAAAACTAAAAGAGGTGTTGTGGATGGATAAATAGCCAATTTGAAGTGGATCTGAAGGTGAGGTATCGGATCTACAAAATGGTTTAAGACTCTAAAATTTTAGACAACCTGTAATAGCAAAAACTCTTCCACAAGAAGTGGAGGGTACTGAAGCCTTATGGGGCGAGGTTCCCGCTTATTTGAGCAAAACAGAACAAGTGCAGGTCCAAAACGAGCAGAGACAGAGGTCAGAAAACCCTAAATAGAGGCTTAGACAAACCTAGAAAACTTTCAGAAAAATTCCCACAAAAAGTCTAGGTCACAGTTTTTGACCTATTTTCAGCAGAGGTCACATTTTTTGGGCCAAAAGGTGCGACCTACACTTTCGGCACTCTGAACAACAGATTTCAGAAAAAAGTGTCATCTTAACTGCGTTTGATGTCTGTCACCTGCGCAATAGGTCCGAAAACACACAGAAGTTAGAATTTTTAATGTTTTAGGGTTTTATAGGTTAAAAGAAACATCAAGAAAATAAAAAACAATAGGCTAAAGAGAAATCCTAGGGTTTGAAGCAGCTGGATATGCAAGGATCAAAAAAACAATAGTGGTCATAATCGTAAACCCGTGTGGAGTCGTCAGTTGTTAGTATGAATCTTAATTCCAAGCATACGAAAAAATACCACTTTAGTTGTGCATAACAAGCAACCCTAACAGAAAATATGGCTACTAATATCCTCAGATATACAATTAGGTGATCAAGATAAATGCTGCAAAAATCTAGATCTATGCATTAGAATACATTAAACAGTAGAAAAAACAAGATTTACTCCATGCATCCAATAGACAAGACAAGAATATGTTGAATGAATTTTGTATTAATGGCACCTGGGAGGAAAAAACAAAAGGGTGTTACCAGTTTTAATAAATGGGATGGGTTCTTGTAAGTCCTCAGCACTTCAGATATAAAATTCCTCTCTCTTGATGGTGTAGAAAAACTAGACAAAAATGGTAGCAAAATATGACTATGATGGTGGATCAAACTCAGACCAAAATTATAGATCCAAAGTGATATTTAGGCAAGAAAAGGAGATGAATGAATGGAAAAACCCTTCTATTTATAACAAAATATTGAGTTAGTCTAGATATTGGCACATGGTTAAAATATTATTAACCAAATCAAGATCCAACTTTTATGGAATATTTTATTATATTTGTTGGAGGGAAAAGGAATTTGACTTGGGTCAAATCTCTTTATTTGTAAATAATAAATAAATAAATGATTTATTTATCATTTTAAGGATGTGGTTGAGAAATAATCAAATAAATAATGATTTATTTAATTATTTATAGGTGGTTTAATCATATTTAATAAATAATATTATTTAAATAAGGTTTAAATAATTATTCCTAGAAAATAATAAGATAAATAATGATTTATCTAATTAATTTCCTTGCTTTGGGTTAAATATAACCAGGAATATTAATTAAACTGTTGTTTAACTAATTATTCCTTGAGGAAAATCAAACAAATGTAGATTTATTTAATACTTCCTCATGGGGTTTCCTTTTTAGACCATAAAAAACTTAATAAAGGTGGTTTACTAAGTTATTTTCATAGTGAAGGCAATTTTACTTAGGGTAAAATTAGTCTTACATGGTGTACTTGGGTCCATCTAATGATAATAGGTTATATGACCAAAAAATGGTGTAACAATCTTTGTGTTCCATCTTTCTATATTGCAGTAGGATAAAATATTTAGACTAAGAAATGTTGTTTAGAGATACCTTAGCTCTGTTTATCTTTCACTGTCTCTATGTTTTCCTCTGCTAGGTTAGTTTAGAGAATTCTTAGTTGCTCTCTAAACCCACCCAATATTTTTTATCTTATGAATGGTTTAATACAGTATATATCATAGATGATTTATGATAAGCCCTACTTGTTTGATATGACTAAAACATTGTTTTAAGGTCTCTCTTTGAAGTACCATTGTTTAGCTTTTCCAAAGAGGCTATGTTTCGATCATACCCTTTGCCCATGCTTGAAAAATTGTTTCAAATATCTTTATAGCTTTGATCAATGATGTCTAGGTGTTCCTTATTCCTTGATTAAAGTTATGTGTTAATCTTGAATGTTTTCTAACCTTGAATGTGAAATCACTAAAAGTTAAATGAGTTTCTTTCCTTCTATATTTCATTGGATTGTTTGTCTGAATTAATGCTTACTTGATTGAGTTGAATCAAAGAGTTATTGATATGCCCTATCTATTTATTAATTCTTTATGGTAAATAGTGTTGAAGTCCCTTCTTGTTTTAAGTATTTGACAAAGGATTCTTGACTGCCCTTTGCCCTACTTTGTTCACAAACTTGATGTTCATTTCATTTCACGAAACCTTGAGAATCCATCTGACCATGCTAGATTTTCCCTGTGATGCTCCCCGATCCATTGTTGAACCTTCCATGACTTTTTGTAGACTCCATAGCCCAATGACTTGAAAATCTCTCATTCCATCTATTCTACTTGATCATTTACCCAACCCAAACAAAAAAACAAACCCTAAACTTAACAACTAGCCTAAAATCAAACCCTAAAAGAAAAAAGTTCACATCCTTTGTACAAAATAGAGAGAGCCCTCTCTGAGTCCAGGAAGGCTAGGTCCTAGGACTCCAAAGACTGGTCTGATGTTACCCTGTGGATCTGGTCTACCAATTTTCTAAATCACGGGACACTAACAAGGAGTATGAAGACATATTCACATCACCTACAAGGGTGCCTCTACACTGTCAAGCCAAACACTCCATCGATCACCACTACCTAATGGACCAATCTATTGGCCCTCTGTTCTAGAGAATGAAAAAAACAAGAGGCAGATTTAGGAGCTGTTGCAAAAATATCACATCCAACCTAGTTCATCGCCCTGTGGGAGCCCAATCGTGTTGGTGCAAAAGAAGGATGGGACTTGGAGACTATGTATTAACTATTAGGCACTGAACATGATCACTATCCAAAATAGATATTTGATCCCACAAATTGATGGCGTTCTGGAACAACTCAAGGGGGCCAAATATTTTAGCAAGATTGACTTGAATTCTGGGTAATCCCATGGATCAATGACCTTCTAGACCAACTCAAGGGGGCCAAATATTTGAGCAATATTGACTTGAAGTTCCGGTATCACGAGGTAACAATCAAACCCTCCAATGTATGCAAGACTACCTTCAAATCCATGGAGGGAATTTTTTAATGGTTGGTACTGCCTTTCAAGTTGATGAATGCTCCCACAACTTTCATGAGGTTGATGAAAGACATATTCCAACCACTCATTAACTCATTTGTGGTAGTTTATTTGGATGATTTCCTGATATTCAACCAGCTTTGGGAAGAACACCTCCACCACATTGGATAGGTCCTCCAAATATTCGGGGGTGCATGTGGACCCAAACTAAATCTAGGTCATTCGAGATTAGCACATAGAACCACTCTAATATAGCTCCACATCTTTCTAGGTTTTCCCAATTTCTACCGCAGGTTCATGTTGGGGTTCTCTCATATCACTTATCCTTTAAGTCTAGTCACCAAGGGAGGAGTGAAAGAAAATTTCTTTGGTATGAATCTCAATAGAAGGCGTTCGCAGAGTTGAAGCATCGCCTCTTCTCTACACTAGTACTCACATTAATATACTTGCAGCAACCATTTGAGATCGAGACACAATTCTCTAGATATGCTATTGGGGCAGTACTTATTGAGCAAGGGAATCCAGTGGCATATCATAGTGAGACACTTTCAAACACAGTTTAAATGTATTCCACCTATGAAAAAGAGACTTATTTCACTGTGTAGGCCTACCTAAAATGGAAGCATTACATTTTGGGGAAGGAAAATTTCATCCACATAGATCACTAACCCATGTATTTCATACAAACACAAGGGAAGTTTCAAAATTATCGCCATTAGAAACAGGCCACATACCTGCAACAGTTCCATTTGAAAATAAATTATAAGAAGGGAAGCACCAATAATGTTGCAAACTGCATCAATTGATTTTCGATTGTGGATCTACCATTTTTCTCGACTCTTGTGTGCACGAGACTTCAAGTTCAATGCATCCCTAGAAAAATGATCCAAAATTCAAAAACACATACTAGATGCTCCTGGATGATAATAAAGTTCAAAATTTCCACCTTTAGGATGCACTGTTATTGCACCTTAGACACCTCCGTGTTCCTTCAAGCGAGTAGGCCAAGATGATTTGGTAAGTGCACTACAGTCAGGTCGCCGAACATTTTGGGGTTGAGAAAGTAGTGGCAGTACTGCATAAGTATTTCTATTGTTCGAACCTCTAGCATGATGTAGGGAAGTACATTAGATCTTGCACTACCTGTGCCATTCCCAAACTAACCATAAAGAATAAATGGCTCTATACTCCACCGCCTACCCCTAGTCAGCCGTGGGAATTCATTTCCATGGATTACATGCCACAACTTCCTTCTACCAAGCATGGAAATAGCTATGTTTTTGTGGTCTTCAATAGATTATCTAATATGGACGTTATGGTGGCTAGCAAGAAGAATATCACAACATAAACCACTGTTAAACTATTCTTTGAGCGAGTGTGGGTACATTAGATTCCATAGTCCATTATCTCAAATCAGGATATTTGGTTCCTCAGTACATTTTGGTCAAGCTTTTGGTCAATGCTGGAACCAAGCTCACTAAGTCCACAACTTTCCACCCCAAACTGATGGCCAAACATAGGTCGTCAGCAGAATAATCATACATATTTTTTGCATGTACAACTCGATGTATCCATGCACATTGGATGAAATCCTCCCCTATATCTAGCATAGCTATAAAATTTCAGGTGAGCTTTAAATTCCAGCCACTATGTCCCATTGATGTGGCCATACCATTTGCAGCTACTCAGGCTGGTCCGGCTCATGTCCAGTCTAAAGATGACAAGGTGAACAACCTCATTGAGCAGAAGCAGTGACACGATCAACATCAAGTTCCACACAATTTCCAAGTGGGTGAAAAATTTTGGCTACATTTTTAGAAGGATTGTCTCGTTGGACCCCACCACAAGCTTCACCCACTATAATATGGGTCATACTCCATCACCAAGGTTGTCAGGGAAAATTTATTTGAGCTTTTTATTCCACCATTCTATGGTCTACACCCATTTTTCAATGTGGACCGCCTTCAACCTTGCTTTCCACTATTACTGGACACATCGTACATGGGAGAATAACTCACACCAACAGAGCTAAACCCTGGATACATGGAACATGCCACAACTGACTAAATCATGGAAAATTAGATAAAGAAAACTTGCATGCAAAATATATGGATATATTGGGTTTTAAAGGTGGTTAAACTCCTGCACCAATGCAAGTGGCTCACCAGGGACCAAGTTCAACAGAAGTTTCCTCATCTCATGGAGAAACTCAATGGAATGGGGACCATTGATTCCTAAGGGGGGAGAAATCATCAAGGTCGATATTGGTGGCCACTCACTTATTCCACTTGGGGCCCCAGCATTGTTTCTTTCATTTTTTTAGTTTTCTTAATTATAGCACAATTTACTATTTTTCGTAGTTTTTCAGGTCCTGAACTTCTGGAGCTATTTTGAGGCCCTAAAAAAAGTTTTTTTTGGGAAAAATGGGACCAACGTGGGTTTTTGATTGATTTTTGTGACTTAAGAGTTGTATTACTTGAATAGATATTTCTAATGAAGTATTGTGTGCATCAAACATAGATTGTATGCCAAAGATACAACCCCAGGAGGATGATGTACCAATTTACCCAAATGGGGCCCATAGTATTGGTGTTTCATCTCATAGTGTTAGGTTTTTGGATGTTTAGGATTTTCCATTATTTATCAATAATAAATAAGCTTTCAATGCTCATTGTAACAAAGTTCAGAGGCATGTAGCCACCACATATCTTCTCATACATAAGCTACCATCAACCGAGCTACTTTATTTCCATTCTGTCTGTAAGAGGTATTATTTGGTGTTTCTTCTCTTGAATTTTGTGATGTACTATTAGTAGGCCAACCATACCTGTGGAAGTGACATGTTATGTATCAGTCTCAACCTTGTGTTGTTATTGGTACTTTGGGTAATATGTTGTAAACGATACTGGAGGTAGCACTGCCTACTCTCATCTCTTTCATCACTGCGAAGCAATGTAGTAAGCGCATTCCCAAAACCAGGTAATTTATTTTCCTTATGATCTGCCCCCAGGGTAAGAAGAATATTATGGCCACGATGTCCAAATAAGGCTCCTTTGCAAGGAAAAAACCAATGGAAAAGGTAATGGAGGAGTATGGGGACATATTTGCCTCACCTACAAGGGTACCTCTACACTGTCAGGTCAAGCACTCAATAGATGATTGCTACCCAATGGACCAATCTATCAACACTCCATTTTGGAGAATGAAGAAATCAAGAGGCATATTTAGGAGTTACTACAGATAGGTCACATCTAACCGATTTCATCACCCTGAGGGAAACCAATTGTGTTGGTGGAGAAAGGATGGTACTTGGAGACTCTGTATTGATTATCAGGCGATGATCATGATCACTGTCTGGAATAGATATATGATCCCACAGATCAATGGCCTTATGGACCAACTCAAGGGTGCAAAATATTTCTGCAATATTGATTTGAAGTCCCAGTAATCCCAAGGATTGATGACCTTTTGGACCAACTCAAGGGTGCCAAATATTTCAGCAAGATTGGCTTGAATTCCGGGTATCACTAGGTACCAATCGAACCCTCCTGTTGGTGCCCCATGTTTTGATAGTTTGGCAAATCAAAAAACAAGGAAACATTAGAACCAATCTTTAGAGTTCCAGGATCTAGTCCTCCTGTTCTCAGAGAGGTATCTCTCAAATTATTTGTTTTAGCAAAGGTTTATCTTGTGTTCTTTGGATATTGGTTTTTAGACTAGTTATTAAGTGCAGGTGTTTGATTGTTTGTTTGGTTGAATTGATACAACAGAATATGAAAGGTCTAGGAAAGGTAGGTAGAAAGAGGAAGTATTAGCTTCATTGGGCAATGGAGTCAAAAAGAGGTCATGACAGACTTATCAATGGATATGGGATATCAGAGGGAAAATCTAACTAGGCCGCAGGTTCCTTTGGTTTTGGAATGAGATGGACATTAATGATTTGCAAAGAGAAATTTAATTCTCAACAAAGGGAATTTGAAAACGCAATTTTAACAATAAAGAGCTATTTGATAGACAGGGCTAACCATGAATTCTACAAATCACACTTTTAAGCAAATAATGACTTCAAAACAACTTTTAAAATGAAATCTAAGATTCGGGGAACACCCTATTTCCTCAAAGATTTTATTTCAAATGACTTAGAAAACATAAAAGTTTCACTGATAATTACGGTCATAGAAGAGGGAAAACCTAAATACATCTATGATCAAAACTATAAAGACCTTTAAGCCAACTGTTCAATCAAGGACAAGGGGCAAGATCAGAACAAACCTCCTTGGCTCACTATAAACAAGGAAAATTCAAAGGGAGACTTCAATAACAGCGTTTAAGTGGCAACAGACAAGCAGGGAAAACCATAAATCATGCTGAAACCAACCACTCGAGATATTAAGGAAATAAACAAGCTTGAAGACTAAATAGAGAGATTAAAGACTCTAAAATACTTCAACAGAAGAAAACATGAAACAGTGAAGGATGAACAGTTCTAAGATGCTTCCAGGAGTCATTTATTAGCCTAAAAATTTCAGCCTACTACAGTAAGAAATTATGGAACAAAATAAAAACAGGAGAAAACATGAACAGTTTAGAATACTTCACCAACAGCCAAGCTCATGGATCCAATGATAGAGCCTTCTCAAGAATAAGCATGCAACAACATCCTCAAGGCTTCCAAGACTTCAATTTCTTCTTCAACTTCAACAAACTGTGTATTTTTCCAGAGAGTTTCAGTATTACAACTAGTGATCAAACAACCAAGCAACCAATAATTTCTCATCTTCTACAACAGTATTTATAGAAGAATGAGGAGGTGGGAGAGGATGAAACATCTCCCAGGATAATTAATACAGTATTTAAGGCTTCTCGGCCTTTGAGGGGCTCAATGGAGAAGCGTACAGATATTCTCACTGTGTTAATGGATTTACATTTAAGATTTAAGCTTAGTGGGAGCTTTTGTTGAATTTTAAGGTTTTGTTCCGGATGTAATAACTCTACTGATATTTTTACATTAAATTCCCTTAGCAGAATTAAATATTTGGCTGCGCTGAGGAAAATATTTTTTTTTTATCAATAACTTCGGCCTCTTTTTGAATGCTTTGAGGCACAGGTGGCTTTGTGGTAGCTGGGAGGAATCAATTTGCCTCGGATGTGGAGGTGGAGGCATTTCTGCCTATAGATCTTTATGATTTTATTTAATTCTGATTTAATTTGGAGGATTAGGCTTTTGATAATAAATCTTAGCCGTAATCCCCCAAATTTGTCTTTAATATTCTATTCTGTTGTGTTCTGTCTTCAACACTGATACTCTTTTAATTGTGATTTAATAACACTGTGTCTTGTTGATGTGCAGGTCATGCAGGGCTCGTATGGCATCAATGCCTCATGAAGCATTGACGAGATGTGGAAATTGAACCCATGGATGGTTTCCCTTTAATGAATTGAAGGCGTGAGAATCTTCACTCTTAGCCTTCGACTTTTTCTTCAATATAATGGAAAACCTTTAATCCCTGCAAAATACACAAATGTTATAAAATCCTGCGTAGTGGGTAAACTGCTTCAGAGGTTGTGGGGAAAAAACGTGGTCGTTGGATGGCAACATCCAATGGTGGAGATCAGCTAATAGAAGGTTAAAATAAGAGTGGAGGAAGAATAAGTCAGAACCATCGATCGCGCAATGATCAATGGTGGTGAATACGTGCTTAAAATCCTCTTGGTGGAAGGTGGATGGTGATGAAACCATGAGGAAAGATCTAGGTTCGTCTGATCTAGACACATAGACAGTCTATATCTAATTGGAAGATCGCAATTGGTAGGGAAAAACAAATGTTAAAAACACACCCGATGAAAATATTCGATGTTATTAAATGTAGACCGTCGATCTACAGATTAGATTGATGGTGGGAGATGCATCAAGAGATCACAATCAATGATTTTGAATAGAATATTTTAATCATGCCAACAAAAAACTCTAATGCGATGATTTTTGGGCCATCGATCTGCAGATCAAATCGACGGTGGAGGATGGATTGGGGAATCGCAATCGGCGGGCACCAGGCATGGGCTTAAACCTTTGTATTTTTCCGATGCGATGGAGGAAGGCCGATGCGATGGTGCAATCGGGTCATCGCAATCAGAGCTTTCAAAGAGGTGCAACCAAAAGGAACCTTGATTAAGTTTTCGATGCAATGGGTGGGGAAAATGCCCTGACCGTTGATGTGTTTTAAAGGATCAACGGTGAAAAATGGTTTAAAATGATGAATGGACGGAACCCTTTGTAACATAGAAAAATTGGATTTTTCGTGAAATAAAAAGGAAAAAGCATCATGAAGGGCTTATATTTATAAGGTTAAGCACCCGATTGCGGGGCTTTGGGTTTTGTGGAAAAAAAAAAGGGCCTGGGGCTTATATAAGAGGGCCAATCGCAATCAGAGGTTGGGGTTCGGTCTTTCAATCAACCCATTGGGTTTTGCGATGCGATTATCACCTAAATGATTTGGCGCCTAGTTCCAGGGCTGGGGCTCATGGAGGGGAAGTGGTTTAAGGTTAAGCCCAAAGGGGCTTAAGCCTTTATACAAAACTATGTGTATTTTTATGATTTTTCTAGTTTTCAAAGGGTTTTGAGGGTTTCGATAAGGCAAAGAAAGAGTCTTAAACCTTATCAAAGGGGTTTTGATGGAGGAGAAAGGGGAAAAATATGAAAATGAAGGATTTTTATGGGGAATAAATGGGTAAAAATGAGGTTAGTTTTGGAAGTGGAAGGAGGGGGAAAATGGCCTTTGGAGCAGTATTTCGTCAATCAAATCAATAGAATTTTAGAGTTTTTAAGATGGAAATAGTAGTGAAGATTTGGATAGAGGCATGAGTTCTTCAAGAGTCTTCAAGAGATAACATTTTTTAGCAATAAAACTTGTTTCTTGAAGGCTCCAAAAAATGATTTAGCCAGCATTTGATATAACAAATTTTATAGCTGCCTAACAGTGGCTCCACTTGGGGATGGTGCCTTCTTGAAGGCATGAAGAACTTCAGACTTGCATTCTTTGGGAGGCTGATCTGTGCCTCATCCATTGGGCTTCCTTTCTTTTCTTGAATGATCTTCTTTTACTCTGTAAAAAGTCAGCAGCCATGGAAAAAAATGGAACTTCATCAAAACAAGCTTTCTACCTACCCAATCCTACTGATCTAACATTTTTTCTTCTTTAGAGTGCACTTGGATTGGAAAAATATTTTCACAACATTTGATTCTTTTGGAAGCATAAAAACTAATCTAATACTACCTCTTATTTCTCCATGGACTCAGATTAAATAGTTTATTCCATATGTTTCTCTACCTAATCTACCATCTGTTGGGATTAAACTGTCCAACATATTTTATTCACTAAATTATACAACAGAGATTTAAAAGCATACAAATCAGGATTGAACAGTCTAACTTGTTGCTGATCTATGGCATAAAAATCCAACTGCACATAGATCTTATTTTGCTGAAAATTAAAACAAAATGGAAGGCTTAGGATTTGAAATTTCAAAGCATTTCCTTTATCTCTTTTACAACTGTGTTTTGACTTTTCTTTTGAGCTGTATTTCCTTCGTCAACTGGTTCATATTTTGAGCTAATTGGAACCAGATTTACATCTTTTTTGACTCAGAATTTGAAACAGATTTGAGTCATTCTCTTTGGGAACTTAGGTTAAGATTTTTAGCATGTTTGAACCTTTAATTTCTATCCTAAACTATCTACTAATACGCCAAGATTAAATAGTTTGGAAAATCGAATTCACTATCCTATCAATAGAAAATTTAAAACTAATTAGTCAATATTAGGCTATTTGACTAACTAGAAGTGTGTTCTATAGGAGTGGCATTTGAGCTTGCACACTTTCAGATTTGTTTCTCTTTTTGGTATGGGGCTGTACCTTTCTTGTTTTCACAATCTATCCTCTTTTCTTTCTTTCATTGTTTTTGTATTTTTATTTTATAACTTTGAATGAAACATTTAGACTATGATATTTAAAATGAAAATAAAATTCTTTGAAACTCATGATTCTTGGCAGAAGTAATGCTTTAGCATTCTTCCATTGATAGGACCTCCATACAGGTCTTCTCCATTTAATTCTTTTAAGAAAAATGCATTGTGACTCCTCTTAGAATGAACAATATAGGGACCTTTCCACAAGTTCTCAAATTTGCCATGTTTTCCTTTCTCTTCTCTCCTTGAATCCCATTTAAGAACAAAATTTCCAACCTAGAAATTGTTTGCCTTAGTTCTCTTATCAAATAGCTTCTTCATATTTTCTTGAACTAACTGCGTTCTTTCATAGACTTCTTCTCTGGTCTTCTGTAAATGGATATTTTGATTGATTCTCCTCTTCATATCATTCTCTTCAGCCTATACTTATTGAAGGAGCTTCATGACTGGCACTCCTAATGAGGTGGGAAATACTGCATCCATACCATAGACTAGTTGATAGGGGAGCATATTTATTGACTTCTTTGTAGTTAACCTATCAGCCCATAAGGCATGAACCAGCTTACTATGCCATGATTTCTGATTCTGTTCCAAAAAAAATTTGATGATATTGATGAGGCTCTTGTTGAAGTATTCAGCTAATCCATTTCCTTAGGGATAGTAAGCAGTGGAATGGCCCAAGTTTATGTGGTATTGTAATAGAAATCAACCATCTTCTTGGATTTAAAAGCAGCAGCATTATCTGTTATGATTTTTCTCGGACAACCAAATCTGGATAGGATATTTTTTTCAAGGAATTTGATAATGAAAGAGTCATTAGCATTCCTGGAGGGTATAACCTCTATCCACTTGGTAAAGAAGTTAGTGGCCATGAGGATCCACTTATGTTGAGCTGAGGAGGATGGGTGAATTTCCCTAATGAAGTCTAAACCTCATTGTTGAAAAGGTGCCTCAACTTTGATAGGATGTAAAGGTAAGGAAAGAAGTTTTCTTTTGCCATAAAAAATTTGACACTTATGGCAAGACATGACCAACTTCTGAGTGTATGGGAAAAGGGTAGGTGAATAGTAACCATATCTAAGAATTTTGTTCATTGTGGCCTTCCAGTAGAGGCGTCCTCCACATTCTCCATCATGCAACTCATGCATGATTCTCCGTGCATCATCTTCAAGTAAACATTTAAGAAAAATTCCAACAACATTTTTCCAATATAATACCCCATCTAAGATGCAAAAACTCAAAACTTTTTGTTTCAAAAATCTAGCTTTAGTCTTGGATAAAGAAGGAGGGGCATTCAAATATAAAAGGACATAAATAATGTCAGTATACCAAGGAAAATTTAGAAATGTATCTTCGATAAAAGGAGCAGTGTATTCTTCTATTTCTTCCAACACATCTACCATATTCATGTCTAGTGCTTGGAAGTTAGACTCAGCCATAAGTTTTGCTAATCCTTTCCTTTTAACTAGTTTGGTGGGCCTGATTTCTAAGTCATACTCAAGAATGGTTGCAATCCATTTTCCCCTTTTACCATCAGGGTTTTGACTTAGAATGTCCTTGACAACAGTATGTGGAAAAAAAGCAATTATGTGAGAGTGTAAAATATAGACCCTAAAGTCCTTTAAAGATTTCACTAATGCTAAGGCTTGCTTCTCCATGATGTTATATTTGAGAGGAGCATCTCTTAAGGCCCTACTAAAGAAGGATATCGGTTGTTATTGCCCCAAATCATTCTTTTGAAGTAACACTACAGCTATTGTATGTTCGGATGCAAAAGAAAAGATATAAAAGTCTTTGGTGAAATCTAGACTAATTAGGATTGGTGTTTGAGTAAGAGCTTTTTTGACCAGTTCAAATGATTGTTTAGTTGGTAAAGTCCATTTTACACCTACATCTTTATTAAACATGTTTGTAATGTTTTTTAATAGCTCAGCAAGGTTGGGGATGAACCTCCTCAGAAAATTAATCTTTCCAATGAAATATTGTAATTATTTGAGGCTTCTTGGATGGTTGATCTGCAATATGCCATCTATCCTTGTGGGGTATATCTTTATTCCCTCTTCTGAAATTATATGGCCAAGAAGTTTACCTTCTTGGAGACCAAAGAGTGTTTTCTTGGGATTCAATGACAAGACAAATTTCCTACACTTCTCAAAAACTTTCCTCAAGTGAATCAAATGTTCTTCATCACTTTTTGAGAATACGGTTATGTAATCAAGGTAAATGATTATAAAATAGCCAATATCTTCGGAAAAGGCTATGTCCATGGCTCTTTGGAAGGTGACCCCTACATTCATTAATCTGAAAGGCATTTTGACATACATAAAGGTGCCCCAAGGTGTGGTAAGCTCAGTTTTAATTTGATCACTTTGGAGCACTAACACCTGGTTGTAACCCGAGAACCAATCTAAGAGGGATATCCTTTTTGACCCAACTACCCTTTGAAGTATATGATCCATCCTGGGTAAGGGGTAGTTGTCTTTTAGAGAGGCTCTATTTAAATTTTGGAAGTCAATATAGAGCCTGATTTCCCCTGTTTTCTTTCTAACAGAAACTAAGTTTGATACCCATTCTGAATATCTAATGGGTACTATGATCCCAGCATCATGCATTTTTTCAATTTATTTCTTAACTAAAGGTAGTAAGAGAGGGCTTATTGTCCTTAGATTTTGTTTGAAATTCTTTTGATTTTCTTTAAGAGGGATTTTGTGCTGAATGATGCTAGTATCATATGATTTCAAGTCTTTGTATCCCCAAGCAAAAACATCTCTAAACTCTTTGAACAGCTCTATGTATTGCAATTTTATGTGAGCTGGGAGAGTGCTGGACAATTTAGTCATCTTGGGTTCTGCTATACTTCCTATGTTATGCTCTTCTAGATTCATTTCTACAGGCTCCATTCTCGGTTCTTTGGCTACATCGTTAAAATAAAAAAGGTGTTCTAAAGGTGTGATACCTCTTGGAATTTTATCATTTTTTCATTGTAAAAATTCCAAGTCTTCTTGGTCTGTGTTGTCAATTATCTCTGCTTCAAAAGGATTCTCATAATGATTTATATCATCAGTATATGTCATTTCAACTTCTGGGATTTGTTCAATATACAAACAATTTTCTTTATGGTTGGTTTCTGATATTGGTATGTCGAAATTGTTTTCTGATTTTAAGAAATCATCTATGTGTTTGTCAGATTCAAACACTTTCCAGTGATCTTCGTTATCGGCACAACAGGCCTGTGTTTTACCTTTACGCTGAGCTTTTCATTTATCTCAGGTATTTGGCAATTGCTGGCACTGAAAGCGAGTTCATTTGCTAGATGATTTAGTGCTCTTGGAATGAAAATAAGTTCATACTTTTCAAAGTTTTTCAATAGATCAAGGGCAGCGTTCCGATATTCCCTAAGCCTTGGATTTCTAGCTGAGTATTCTCCTTTGATTTGTCTTATGATAAGTTAAGAATATCCTAAGATCGATATCCTTTGGGCTTCTAACTGTTTAAGCAATTGTAAGCCTAAGAGATGTGCTTCATAATTAACAATATTGTTAGTGCATGGGAAATCTAATTTATATGAAAAAATTTGATTCTTATTTTGAATCCAAACACCTGTCCCTGCGCTTGTTTTATCACAGGATCCAATGAATTTTATTGTCCAAAGTACATTTTCTTCATTTCCGTTTTCTTGTTGTTGTTGGTTTTCAATGCTTTGAATTTGATTCGAGGGAATTTTTTATTGTCTTGGTGAACTGATTGGGTCTATGTTTTCCTTTTCTTGTTGAGTTATTTCATCTTTGTTACATAAGATAAAGGAGTCTAAACTTGATTGAATAGAATCGATTGGAGAGTTGTTTGGTTTGTCTATGTTGCTCACCATGTACTTCATGTGATATTCCTCGTATAGTCTTCTGTTTTCGTTAGAAACGGGAATGGTGGCATAAGACATGTCCATTTGAAGGCTTCCCTGAAGTTTGGCTCCCCATGATCTTGATAACAGCATGCCATACTCAGGGGGAATGTCAGCTACAACTATGTCCATCACTAGACTCTTGGCATGAATTTGAGCTAAATTAACACATAAATCTTTGATTAAACCCAAACATTTGAATCTACTTGAGTCAAAGGAATAAAAATCTTTATATGGTTTAGCAATTTCTAAGCCTAAGCTTTCCATCACTACCTTGGCCATTAGATTGTTTGAAGCTCCAGAATCTAACATGGCATTATGTAAGATTTTCTCATGTATGTTCAAACTAACATAGAAGGGAGGGAAAAACCCTTCCTGGTATTTTCCTTCGACCTCTGGACCAAACAACAGCTCAGGTTTGTCATCTGTCAAGTTTAAGGTGTCAGTATCATTTCCTAAATTCAAAGATCTTATAACTTGATTTTTGTACACTTCTTGGGTTACTAGTTCGGCTAGGGGAATGGTAATTTTTATATTGGCGATCTCTCCCTCAAGGCTGAAAGGAACAATTGATTTGTTGATATTTACATATGTCTTCTCAATTGAATTCTTTTCAGCAGTTTTGATTTGTTGAACCTTGTTTGGACTGGTGATTGGGATAGTTTTGTTAGGACCACTAGTTGAAGTGCTAGGAGTACTCTATTCAACGTTTGGCTGGCTATTTTTATCTTTGTTGAAATCTAGTTTTTTAGCCAAAATGATGGGTTTGTCTGCTGTCTTCTTAGGCTGAATTTCTCGGTTTTTCTTGACAGTAGTGCTAGTGTTCCTATCCTTTGAATTTTTTACATTCCCTTTACTCCTAAGATCATACTGTTTGTCTACCTCCATGATTGCATTCTCAAATCCCAATCTATAGTCATCAGAATCTTCATAGGTGTTTGTATTTTGATCATAAGAGAAAAATCCTTGTTCTTCTTCAGTGAGGAAAACATCATCCCCACTGTCTGATCCAATCAAGTTTACATGAGATTATCCCAACCTTTCCAACTCCCTATCTTCCTCATATTGATCTACATAGTTCTGTTGGAAGGGAGGTCTAATCTGTTGGTCACTTTCTTTTTGCTTATCTTGATTATTTTCTCTTCTATAATTATGATTTCTATTTTTGTTTTGGTTATTTTGAGGTCCTCTTGGTGGCACTCTCTCATTCAAATTTATCTTTTCAAGCATCCTCTCCATCACCTTCACTAGGTTGTCAATTTTTGTGTCAGAAGTTGAGGTTGAGGGTAGTAGGACATCTTTATAAGTTACCCTCTTCTCTAATCTCAACCTATTTCTTTTCTCAGTTATGTTTTCTTCTATGATCACAGCTCCTTTTTGCATGTCTTCTAAGCTTAAGTAATCTCTCTCCCTTAACTGATAAGTCATCTCAGCATCAAGGCCTTCGGGATACCTTACCAACGCCATGCCTTGAGGAGGTTTCATGTGAGGTGGAAGAGCATTATAAACGCTATTGAATCTAATGGAGTACTCATGAACACTCTCCCCTTGGTTTCTCTTGAGGCTGTTATATTCTACTAGTATTTGGAAAGGGTTCTTTTTGAGTTCCCATTTGTTGATGAATTTTTGATGCAAGGCAGGGAGATCATTTATGCTATTAAGAGGTAATTTTTTAAACCATTTCTTGACATCTCCTCCTAAAATTTGGGTGAAGATCCTCATCTTCACAGTTTCTTCTTCTATCTCCATGTAATCGAATGCATCCTCCATCCTATCTACATGATGTTGAGCTGTTGTAGACTCTTTTCCAGTGAAGTGAGGGATTTTGGATTGGTAATCATTTGGTAAGGGAAGTAGAGGTTGTGGTAGCACTAATGGGGCATATCATGTTTCCATGGCTAGAAATAAGGGTGGTTTTAAAAGAGGTGGATTTACAAGAGCAAAAGTGGGCTGAACTGGTGTGTTTTTCACAATGGTAGTATGGATTGGAGTGGAAGAAACACTTTGGCTAGCAAACTGATTTTGAGCAGGCTTGTTATAGGAAAGGCTAAAGTGACGAAGAAGCTGGGAATCAGGGGGAGTGGAAGGTGAGGCTTCCCCACTAAAGCTTTGTTGCAAATATGCAATGTCAAGGTCAGCTTGGTTTAAAACACCTTGAGATCTAGTTCTAAATATGTTCTTTGTATGATGAAAATCAAAGTGTGAACCCTCTAAGCAAACAAGGTTTTCAGGGACAGAATTTGTTCTTAAGAGGCTCCTATTAGTAGCTGATTTTCCAAAGTTAGAAGTCTGCCATAGAATTCTCTCTGGATTTTCAATGATTAAAGGAGGATTTGGGTCTGGATGGGATCTAGTGTTGATCCTATGTGAAGCCAGACTATTTTTCAAAAATGAGAGAGGTCAAAGTTTTAAGGACTGCTTTTTGGGAGTTTTTCCTCTTAGGATGTCTTATCTAGTATGGGACTAAGCTTCTAAACTTCTTCAAGGCTGGTTAACATAGTCCCAAAGAGATTTGGGGACCTAGATGAGTAATAGGCCTACTAGGGCTAATGGAGTCGCCAGGTGGAAACTATTTAGCTTCTATGAAGGTAAAAATTGGATGGTTCCACCACCATGTTTATTATGAAGCCAAACTGAAATGTTTTGGGTTTTTCTGAGTTATTTAGGTATTATAGGTTATAAGAGTGTCCTAATTCTGACTTAACATTTAGCTAAGGTGTCAAGACATATAGAGTTCACTCTTATTGCTTGGTAAATGATTCCTTCAAGGTTTGATAAGATTCTATGAGAATGCTAAGGGTTACATATTTTGTCACTGATGCAAATAAGTCCTATCATGATTACTGTTATGCTTGGTAGTTCTTGAAGAAGGCTACTTATGTTATACTAGACAGGGAGTATTTAATCTTTAAGACTTTACTCAGCGTCCCACCGTGATCGCCATTATGTTGGTGTCCCGTGTTTTGATAATTTGGCAAATAAAAATACAAGGCAACATCAGAACCAATATTTAGAGTTCCAGGATCTATTCCTCCTGTTCTCAGAGAGGGATCTATCAAATTATTTGTTTTAGCAAAGGTTTATCTTGTGTGCTTTGTATATTGGTTTTTAGACTAGTTATAAGTGCAAGTGTTTGATTGTTTGTTTGGTTGAATTGATACAACAAAATATGAAAGGTCTAGGAAAGGTAGGTAGAAAGAGGAAGTATTAGCTTCATTGGGAAATGGAGTCAAAAAGAGGTCATGACAGACTTATCAATGGATATGGGATATCATAGGGCAAATCTAACTAGGCCGCAGGATCCTTTGGTTTTGGAATGAGATAGACATTAATGATTTGGAAGGAGAAATTTAATTCTCGAAAAAGGGATTTGAAAACAAAAATTGAACAATAAAGAGCTATTTGATAGACAGGGCTAACCATGAATTCTACAAATCACACTTTTAAGCAAATAATGACTTCAAAACAACTTTAAAATGAAATCTAAGATTCGAGGAACACCATATTTCCTCAAAGATTTTATTTCAAATGACTTAGAAAACATAAAATTTTCACTGGTAATTACGGTCATAGAAGAGGGAACACCTAAATACATCTATGATCACAACTATAAAGACCTTTAAGCCAACTGTTCAAGTGAGGACAAGAGGCAAGATCAGAAGAGACCTCCTTGGCTCACTATAAACAAGAAAAATTCAAAGGGAGACTTCAATAACAACCTTTAAGTGGCAGCAGACAAGCAAAGAAAACCATAAATCATGCTGAAACCAACTACTCGAGATATTAAGGAAATAAACAAGCTTGAAGAGTAAAGAGAGAGATTAAAGACTCTAAAATACTTCAAGAGAAGAAAATATGAAATAGTGAAGGACGAACAAGTCTAGGGTGCTTCCAGGAGTCATTTCTTAGCCTAAAAATTTCAACCTATTGTAGTAAGAAATTATGGAACAAAATGAAAACAGGAGAAAACATGAACAGTTCAGAATACTTCACCAACATCCAAGCTCATGGATCCAATGATAGAGCCTTCTCAAGAATAAGTATGCAACAACATCCTCAAGGCTTCCAAGACTTCAATTTATTCTTCAACTTCAACAAACTATGTATTATTCCAGAGAGTTTCAGTATTACAACTAGTGATCAACCAACCAAGCAACCAACAATTTCTCATCTTCTACAACAGTATTTATAGAAGAATGAGGAGGTGGGAGTGGATGAAAGATCTCCTAGGATAATTAATACAGTATTTAAGGCTTCTCGGCCTTTGAGGGGTTCAATGGAGAAGCGTACAGATATTCTCACTGTATTAGTGTATTTACATTTAAGATTTAAGCTCAGTGGGAGCTTTTGTTGACTTTTAAGGTTTTGTTCCAGATGCACTAACTCTGCTGATATTTTTACATTAGATTCCCTTAGCAGAATTAAATCTTTGGCTGCGCTGAGGAAAATATCTTCGTTTGATCCATAACTTTGGCCTCTATTTGAATGCTTCGAGGCACAGGTGGCTTTGTGGTAGCTGGGAGGAATCAATTTTCCTCAGATGTGGCGGTGGAGGCCTTTCTGCCTGTAGATCTTTATGATTTTCTTTAATTCTCTTTTAATTTGGAGGATTAGGCTTTTGATAATAAATATTAGCTGTAATCCCCCAAATTTGTCTTTAATATTCTATTTTTTTGTCTTCTGTCTTCAACACTGATACTCTTTTAATTGTGATTTAATAACACTATGTCTTGTTGATGTGTAGGGCGCGCAGGGCTCGTATGGCATCAATGCCTCATGAAGCATTGATGAGACGTGGAAATTGAACCCATGGATGGTTTCCCTTTAATGAATCAAAGGCATGAGAATCATCACTCTCAGCCTTCGACATTTTCTTCAATATAATAGAAAACCTTTAATCCCTGAAAAATACACAAATGTTATAAAATCCTACGTAGTGGGTAAACTGCTTCAGAGGTTGTGGGGAAAAAGCATGGCCATAGGATGGAAACATCTAATGGTGGAGATTAGCTAATAGAAGGTTAAAAGAAGAGCGGAGGAAGAATAAGTCAGAACCGTCGATCGCGCAATGATCAACGGTGGTGAATACGTGCTTAAAATCCTCTTGGTGGAGGGCAGAGGGTGATGAAACCATGAGGAAAGATCTGGGATTGTCCAATCTGGACACGTGGATGGTCCAGATCTAATCAAAATATCGCAATTGGCAGGGAAAAATAAATGTTAAAAACACACCTAATGAAAAGATCCGATGCAATTAAATGTAGACCATCGATCTGCAGATCAGATCGATGGTGGGAGATGCATCGGGACATTGCAATCAATGGTTTTGAATAGAACCTTTTAATCTTGCCAACATAAAACCTCTAATGCAATGATTTTGGGGTTGTCAATCTGCAAATCAGATTGACGGTGGAGGATGGATCAAGGAATCGCAATCGGCGGGCACCAGGCACGGGCTTAAACCTTTGTATTTTGCCGATGCGATGGAGGAAGGCCGATGCAATGGTGCAATCAGGTCATCGTAATCGGAGGTTTCAAAGAGGCGTAATCGGAAGGAACCTTGAAGAAGTTTCTGATGCGATGGGTAGGGAAAACACACTGACCGTTGATGTGTTTTAAAGGATCAACAGTGGAAAATGGTTTAAAACGATGAATGGGCAGAATCCTTTGTAACATAGAAAAAATGGATTTTTCGTGAAATACAAAGGAAAAAGCATCGTGAAGGGCTTATATTTATAAATTTAAGCGTTTGATTGCAGGGCTTTGGGTTTTGTGGAAAATAAAAAGGGCCTGGGGCTTATATAAGAGGGCCAATCACAATCAGAGGTTGGGGTTCAGTCTTTCAATCAACCCATTTGGTTTTGTGATGCGATTAGCACCTAAATGATTTGGCGCCTGGTTCCAGGGCCAGGGCTCATGGAAGGGAAGTGGTTTAAGGTTAAGCCCAAAGGGGCTTAAGACTTTATACAAAAATATGTGTATTTTTATGATTTTTCTGGTTTTCAAAGGGTTTTGAGGGTTTTGATAAGGCAAAGAAAGAGTTTTAAACCTTATCAAACAGGTTTTGCTGGAGGGGAAAGGGGAAAAATATGAAAATGAAGGATTTTTATACGGAACAAAGGGGCAAAAATGAGGTTAGTTTTGGAAGTGGAAGGAGGGGGAAAATGGCCTTTGGAGCAGTATTTCCTCAATGAAATCAGCTGAATTTCAGAGTTCTTAAGATGGAAACAATAGTGAATATTTGGACAGAGGCATGAGGCCTTCAAGAGTCTTCAAGAGATAACATTTTTTAGTAATAAAAATTGTTTCTTGAAGGCTCCAAAAAATGATTTAGCCAGCATTTGATATAACAAATGCTTATAGTCGGCTAACACATATAACGACCCTACATATTTTGTACATTATTTTACCATAGCAAGTGTGTTTTAACCGTGTTGTAGCAGATCTTACGGCATTTTTGTATTGTGATAGCAACTCATTTGTGGAGTGATTGTTTAGGGGGAGGCTTGGTCCTTCATTTTACATGGTTTATGTGTCACTATTTATGATGATTTTATGATATAATACATGATGTTTTGTCTCCATAGTGGTCTCCAATGTTCATAAGTTGATTTACACTTCTATTTTCAGTTTTTTGTTCATATATTGTTGCATTCCCCATTCGGGAATATTACGAGTGGTATCGAAGCATAATATTGGCTCGAGCTTGTGCATTCAGCCCAATATGTCACCATGAGGAGAAGCTCTTCACCGAAGAGGAGATGTATAGAAAATAAAAAGAAAATAAAAGAAAATAAAAAAAACAAACAAAACAAAAACTCCATTATTTGGAGGAAGAGAGGAGGAGGAGCTCTCAAATATTATATTTCAAACTATGCAAAATATCGGGGGAGATCTCAAGAATATGAGAAGAGAGAGAGAATCTCCAAAAACGGTTTTGATCTAAAGCCAACTCTAGATTTTCACATGATGAGTGTGAGCATGCAGCTACACACCATGTTTCATAGCACGATCATATGGACAAATCTGCTATGAGGGAGAGGGAAGAAGAAGAAAATCCTATGAGGGAAACTCTTAGGGATTATCCGCAAGAATATGAATCTTAGACTGCGAATTTTAGAGATCATATCACTTTCCAATATTTTTTGCAAGATCAAGGTGGAGAGGAGTAAGCGAGCATGACCTGGGTATATTTTTTTTCTATCCACTTTTTTATGGATCACCTAAATGTTCATCTAGAGCTTTGGTGGAGGAGCTAGACACCTACTTGCAACAACACCAATTTTATGAATATGAAGCCATTAAAGTTGAAACGCTTCATTTTCAAGGTAAGGCCTATGCTTGGTGGATATTTGGGTATTTTTCATTAATAAATGCAAATACTTCTTCTTATGCGAGGGTTCACTAAGACATTAGTGGAAATGTTTGATGGAAAACATTCCGAAACATCATTAGTGGAATTAAACAAACAAAAAAAAACAAAACCTTTTCATATGTTGGAGGAATCTATACACCCTACTCCACTTCAGAAAAACTCTTGAAGAGGCTAACATCTTTCATAATACCTTGCTTGAGGCAAGACCTCTATCTCATATTCTTGAACAAGAGGGCATGGAGATCCCTTTTCCAAAAGAGGATCCGATTATTGGGGGCAACAACACGGTCACATATAGAGCATATCTAGAACCTCATGCAGAGGTAGATGGAGCACTTGCTCCAACCAAATGGATTCTTGTATCATTGCAAGGAATTCCCAAAGATCTCATATATGGAGGTCAAGGCACAATCAATGAAAAAACATGATTGTGAAACATTGCGAGATGGAAGGAGAAGGTAGGGAGGAAGGTCAGGCATCACTTGATGAGGATCACACACCCATATATATTTTAGAGAATTAATGCAAAGAAAAGGCGAGAATGATTTGCACTTTGAGGGTAGGGACAAATTTTGTCCATCGATATGTGTAGTCTACTCTTGACATTGATGTCTCATTACATGGACGCATTCCACTAGGGAGACCACCGGAATAGGAGATGATGAGGAATGCTTCACATTGGATAACACCACTCTTATATCCCGGAGGGGTGGATACTTTGGAGGGGTATATTATAGTGCATAGAGTTTGACGTAGACTCAAGGAGGAGGGAGACATTCTCCCTATTTTCAACATCACCCACTCTCACTATATGTACAACGCTAATAGAAGTTGTTGGAGTGATGGGGGATGGCACCTTCATGGTGAAATGGAGCTGATCCATGGATTTGGAGAAACAGAGTGTACTTCCTCCAATGAAGGAATTCTCCATACATTGGAGTAGATGGATGACACTCATGCTTACATTGGCCAGGATTAGGAGGTTCTTTTTGGATGGTAGCTTCTCATGGGAGGCCAACTTCCAAAAGGCAACACTTCTATTTGAGAATGAGCGATTGCATGATGGGAATGGTAGAACTTTAGAGGATGACTTTGGCATATAAGATGTCAAAGGAGAAGACAACAACATGTGGGGAGCTTCACATTTAAGATCTTCAACGTTGTCTCTTAGGATGATTGATCCATATTGGAGATCTTAACTCTTGGTAGAGTACTCCAAGGATCTTAGTGCTTGCATGATTCATGATGACTTAGAGGGAGATGATAGATACATGGTGGTTGGAGAGCTCATCTATTCTTATGGTAGAGTCTTCTTGACTAGAGTTTATGAGCTCAAGAGTAAGCTACTACATGTATCACATGTGGGCTTTCTTTCCATGCACATTGATGCATTTCATTCTTTGATGGAGGAGTTCACTTGGGAGGGCATCCAGCATGATATATTTCAGCATATGGAGAGATGCATAGCTCAAATGGTGATAGAGAGGATGTCACAACCACTTCCCTACTCATTGGGGGGTGAGGGAGACTTTTCAGTTGAGCCATTTCAGCTCAAGGACCAAAGTACATGGTAGAGAAGGTACATATTTGCATTATGATTTACACTTATTTACTTTATATGAGCAACATGTTGTATTAGGGAGGGTCACTACTTCTTATACATTATATTATGATGTACTTGAGGCCAAATTTAGCATTGAGATTGGCTATCTTCTTGGTGGTTTGTGGGGGAAGCCACATGATTCTTGGTGTGCACCATTGACACCACATTTTACCTTCATGATCCTATCTTATAGGATGATTGTGGTGGAAAAAAAAGTGGCTAGAAAATAACTTGTTATGATTTGATTTGAGGCAAGTAGGTTATGCACTCGTCGGTTTCATGTGTGGAACTATGATCAACTTTCCGGTTGTCATATGGCAACTTGTTTTTCATTGGTTTTTGCTTCCATATATTGATGATGTTCCTATGTTCATGGGAAGCTTTGTTTGGAGAGTGGGAAAAGAGTTAGAGGTGCCCATTGGGGGTATGATTCTCCATACTTTACATGCTGCATGTTTTAGGAGAAACAATGGGCAAACCATGATTGCCATACTACATTCTTTTCTTCATGTGGGAGGAGCCATTTGGAGAACTTGAGTTTTTGGAGGAGGCACTTCATGGCTGAATTGGTTGGTGGGGTAACTTGGGCCATTCTTGGAGGCCATGTTATTTCAGCTCGAGATCAGAAAGCAACCCCATACATACCATAAATGGAGAGAGAAACAACTTGGGTGGAAGAATCTAATCTCTCCATGCAGCCCAAATACATTGCATGAACTCAGGGGTTGAGGATTGTTTTGATGAGGTACCTAGAATGGCTCATTTCATCCGGATGATAACATGGGTTTGGAAGTTTATCATTGAGAATGAGATCCCATATGCTTTTAATAACTCCTACCTTGAGCAGGCCATTGGAAAGTAATAAGGTTTTGAATTATACCTTCCACCTTTTCATGATGTGAGCCATTTGGTTTTGCATACTTGGGAGGAAACATTGGAGGGAAAATTTATTGTAGATTGTTTTGAGCAATGGTGGGGACTATTGATGAGGAGGCCACAAGAGGATGAGGGGAGGAATTTTTATCTCCTTATACGAGTTTCTTAAGGAAAAGAAAAATTTTTGGAGGGGGAGGGACTGTAATATTCCAAAAATTTAGCCTTAAGAAAAATGGAATATTATAGTTTATTTTATCAGTGAGGGTAGGTCAATAAATGGGTGTGAAGGCCCATAAGTCTCCTAAGAAGCAATAAAAAACACTTCTATTGTAAAAGGAGATCCTTTTAGAAGGTAAATAAAGCATGTCCAAGTGTGAACAGGGGGTTGGATCATATTGATTCGATCAACTTTGACCAATTCAACAAGTGTTGTCATGGAGAAGTGGAGATTAAATGAAGAATAACACGGTTTTGGAGGGAGATGTATCTCATGAAGGAAATGACCTAATTGAGTGGGGCCAAGGGAAAGAAAGCTCATATTCTATTTAAGGAAGAGGATGGTAGCCATATGGATTCATGTTTTATATTATTATTTTGATATTGGTCTACTTAGACTTTTTCTTCCTCTTATTATTTAGCGAGGTTGTTGTGTTGTTTAGCACTGGGTGTTCCCGAGCGGGAATCCCACCTCCTTCCTTGAGATGCCTCTTGGAAGAGTATTGTATTCATTTCCACATTCATATTTTCATTCCAAGCTACATCTTTCTTCATCGGCGCAATTTCTATAGGTTATTGTGTTGTGTTGCGGTGGTGTTGCAAAGTGGAGGGGTTAGAAGGCCACTTTATGAGTTATTTTATCATAGGAGGAAGGTTTTCTTCTCTTGGGATATCATTTTGGAGATATCTTGGGCATATTTCATATCTTTGGCACTAGGCCAACTATTTCCCATCATTTCCAACGTTTTTCTAGCTAGGGATTGTGTTATTTTGGAGGGAAGCTTCAGGTGAGGATCTTGTGGCTCCTTTGGAGTGTGTTCTTGTGATTGAAAGGTTCAAACTTTCATGGGAGGAGACCTTTGAGGGGATATACATCAGGTCTACAATATTTCAGCATTCTACACTCTTTTACTTCAGTTTTCTATGAATCTTTAGCCATAGGGCTTTAGATCCCATCTTGTATAGGGTGTATTTCTAAAAACCCTTTTCGAGTTCTTTATAGGAGTTTGTATTAAGCGTAGATCTGTATTGGGCATATATTTTGAGGCGTATAACAACCCTACATATTTTTCACATTATTTTTCTATAGCGAGCTTTGTTTTAAGCTCTAATTGTAGTAGTCTTCCAACATTTTTGTATTGTGATAGTAGCTCATTTATGAAGTGATTGTTTAGGGGGAGGCTTATTCCTTCATTGTACATGGTCTATGCCTCACTCTTAATGGTGATTTTCCGATATAATACATGATTTTTTGTCTCCATAGTGGTCTCCAATGTTCATAAGTTTATTTACACTTTTATTTCTATATTTTTGTTCATATATTACTACATTCCCCATTTGGGAATATTACAAAAATCCTACCGCACTCATACTATCGGGACCACTCCACTACTACTAGAGTTAAGCATGAGACAACACCGGGTTGCATGAGAAGGTAGCCCACATTCAAGTGCATAAAAGTGGGCATTCTATATATTTGAGGGTTCCCATCGGGGATGTCGAAACTAGATTTGGGGTCTAGGTGTTCCGCTCATATGGTGTGATGTCTACAACCGTGACCCCCCTAATAGTGTCCGTGATTTGAGGTATCTTTAGTTTCCATACTCTTAGGGACTTACACAAGGTGACCGGAATGGGCTGCCCTAGTACTTGACACATACATTCCTACTCTCTCTTCAGTCTTTGGGAGGGTACTCGTCTCCACAAGAGTGCTTACACCCATCGTCCGAGGTTTAGGGTGAATCTCTAGAGGAACCATAGCTCGTACATTTGACAAGCTCTCTCTGTATTCTATTGTGATACTCGGGTTTCATCTCCAACAAATGGTAGTACTCGAGACAGTGGTCTTACCCCTTCGGGTGCTTGATTGATTGATTTTTAGAAGTTCTTTATTATTTTTTAGGTGTGTGGCTACTATCACCGAGACTCGCATAATACATCACAAATAAATTTTGATAAAATTAACATGTCATCGTGGCATCCTTAGAACCTCGTAGTCTTTCTAGACAAGTAGCAAGGTCTCCCTCCATCGACACCGGGGGAGGACTCAAGTCTCGGTGACCCGAAGCACCTTCTCCGGAAGAGCGATGATCCGAGTGTTGAACATTGATTTTCACATTGATCCCTATCATACGAAGTTTCCAAAGGATAATTTCATCGAAGTATTCTTACCTCCTTACAATGCTCCTCCCACCGACCCATTGGGCCCATTGTTAGTTCAGAAACACTAGTGTGAGTCATTTCTTCGATTGCATCTACATCCATTTCACAACCGACAACCATAGGGTTGGTGCCGTTGGTGGCCAACTCGGTTCCACCACCATCTTTCATGCCATTTTTTAAGTTCGACGTAGCTCGATTGGCAACCCCAGTAGCGTGACCGTACCCGGTCCTAGTAATCCGGTCTATCACAACCGTAAGCATACCTCAAACCCTTCGGGATCCGCTCCTATAGTGACCGCACTTAGACCCATGTTTTCTCGCTCCCACTAGCGGGGCCACTTCGGTTCCTTTTCTAGAAACCCTTTTAGTTCGAACCCATTTCTAAGTTTAAACCCCTTAGCTATTATGCTAGGGGCTAGTTTCACCAATATATATATTCTAGGGGGCACCTCAATACCCCCTACATTCAATAGGACAAGAAGGATCTGTCAATTGTTAACACCATTCCTTGAAGTAGTAAAAAATTCGGGTATAGGGTTTATACCAATGGTCAACTATGCGAATAGTAGTATGAAACAATATAACTCTATCGCATCCATATGGGCGACCCCTTCCCCAAAACAAATTGGGGCAAGGGGGAAACTATTAAACTAGGGGCAACCAACATTTTTCCCCATAGTACAACATCCCCTATGGACGAGCAACCATACATCCCTACACCCCCAATCATCTGGAAAAGTTTATCAAAAAATTCCTACTTATCCCATTGGTAACACATTGATGAGTGGGCCCTATGGTCCAAATGGTTAGTGAACACCTCCTTGGATATACTCGAGAGGAAACCATTTAATTGACATTTTTTGTAGCATTAGACATCCCCAACCTTTACAAATTGACCAATGATCCTATCAACCACAACCCGCTCGGCCTCCAGTGATTGCGCAAGATTCCATCCGACATCCCTAAGTTCAAAGGGAAAGAAGGGGGAGGATCTGACCGCACACATCACCACATTTCATCTATGGTCTATTTCTAACTCCATGGTGGATGATAGTATCCATATCGGACTTTTCCCCCTGCACTCTCGGAGGAAACGCCGCCAAATTGTACATTGAGTTACCATGTGCTACGATCAATATTTTTGGTTCCTTAGCAATAGAATTTCTTAAGAACTTCCATTTACCTATCCGATACAAAATTTAAACTAACCTCTTAACCTCGTTGCACCAAGAGAACACCACCCATATCTCTGGAGACGTAGGTGGATGTTCATCAAAGCGCCAATCCCGAATCATCTCTTATCAAACTGGTTTTGTAAGTCACTCTTGCCACCCATTCCTAAAGACATTTTCTTGTCCGGTGTGGTCACTAAAGACCAATCCATTTGTCGTGGATAGCATCTTGATCTCATATGTTCACAATCTCACACACTCTGTATGAGTTACTCCCCCATGCCCTTGACAACTCGAATCCTCTTTCTACTCGGTTACCTAGAGCACATGTTAATGGTCTCGTTGGCACAACTTCCAGGTGGAGCTATAAAAAAATCGATGGGAAAGCTTCCCATCCATCTTCGGTCGCCTACGCCCCTACCCAATCAAATGCTCTTTCCACCGCCGAGGTACACTCTATGCAGTCTATGAAAAAAACTAGCAATAAGAACAACAAGAATAAGAAAAATATCGCTTCCTTCCGAGGAGCAGCTCCCATACCCGAAATTATCCCAACCGGAGAAATGCTGCTAAAAAACAACAAAGGAAATTCAAAACTAATGAGACTCCCTTTGCAAAATTTCTGCGAAGGATCACTTCACATATAAATTTCCTCAGCAGTAGGAATGCATATATTTTGTTACGCAAAAGGACTCCGGGAAGGACACCTACATTCCTTCACAATCCCTTCCCCTAATCCATAGCGAGAATGACAACACAGGGTTGAAAAACCTACCCCCAACCCCCCAAAAGGGGGAAACATCGGTACTCATCCTTCGGTGAAGGATCATCTGCCATTTATGGCATGGAGACCATTGAACTCAAAACCCGAGCTAAAAATCTATGGAAATCCAGGTCATTGAGGCTCAAGAACCTAGTTCAAGTTCGAATCCACCACCGCCTAACGATTTTCATATCGAAAGGCCCATTGATGACCCTATCACTCATTCCCCCAAAGGGACCCTTCAATGCATGACTCATAACACCTATTCGCGTGTTGCCCCGGAGCTACAACATTGTATAAGACTTGGTGCAAGCACCGTCAACCTATCTTTTACTCGAAGTGTTGCAAAAATTCCTAGTGCAAAGGAATGCTCTCCTTTCAGCCATTAGTGGAATTGATACCCAAGATTCTATGCTAGTCGTCTTTGACATGGAAAAATTCAAACCTCTCATTTCACACCAACTTTCTTTCTAGGTTCAAGTTGTGTCAAAAGGGAGACCAATCCATTGCATTGTCATAGATGAAGGTTCTTTTACATGCATAATGTTAATCGTGTGCTAGCTCGCTTTGGGTTCTCCCACTTTGTCTCCACTCGTTGAATTCCCTCAAAGCTTTCGATGCCCACACTTTCCTCCAAAAAGGATACCTTGATATTTAATCCATTACACTTAGTGGGAAAATGATAATTGTGGACATAGAATTCATAGATCATCATCCCCACTATAATATTTTTGTTGGGTCACGATTGGTCTTATGCGATGAATGCCATTTTCTCTTCGCTTTTCCAAGTCATCCTTTTTTCCATTGGATGGGAAGATAGTTATAGTGGACCAGCTATCCTTTTTTCACCCCCGATTATTTCGCATTACCTAGCAACATTGTACCCTTAGTAGGATGCATTCTCGACTCTTATGTCGATGTCGATACCCGGCCTTCTAAAGGCATCTTTGTCTGATGGTTTGTTTTTCTCTCTTACATCTTGAGGTTCCACACATGATTTCAATGATATCCACCATCTTGGATGGCTCTATAGATCACCCCGGATCCTACTAACACCTTCAGAAATTCATTCCTATGGATATTAGATGCCACTATCACCCGGATGAGTTGGCTTATCAAGCCATCCAATCAGCATTTGAACCCTACACTACTTTGGTTTCGACCAATGGTCCCACCCTCTCACCAACCAAAATTTCTTATAAGGATCTCCTTGATGAAGTCCCTACCTATGAATGAAGCTATCCGAGAGATCATGTCTCTACAAGATCGAAATTGGGGAGAGTTTCATCATTGTGCTTCGATGTTTGATTCGGACATAACCATTATCCAAATCTCATATTTCGACCCACCGAGATAATTCCCTTCACGGACGCAATTGCTAAAAATATTGATGGATAAGGGAACATGGGAAATCTTTCCAAGACTATGCTCATAGATATCTCAAGTAAAAAACGGGTAATGTGGAAAACATACCGATTGTAGCTAATTGTAGTTCCAAAGAAATTGCATGCTTCACATCCATTTTTTAAGGAGTTCAGTGATGTTTTGGCTTTGTCTTACGATGAAATTCCCCGCATAATTCCTTCTATAGTCAAGCACAAAATAAATATTTATGACAATGCCAAGCCTATCCAAAGCAAAAGGCTTTGACACCGTACACCCTCACAAATTAGTAGCTATCAAGATAGAAATCAAAAACCTCTTACATGCAAGTTTCATCTATCCCATTCCCTGGATAGAATGGGCATCCAATGCGGTTCCCTGTAGATATGAAATAAGGCACCATCGAAAGTACAGTGTTGATTATCGTGATCTCGAACATCGCTTGTCCAAAACACAATTATCCTACTATGTTCATATATCATATTCTCGACGATTGCACCAAATGTGAATATTTCTCCTTTATGGTTGGATTTTCGAGATATAATCAAATAGCGATTAAAAAAGGATGACCAATATAAAACCGCCTTCATTTGTCCTTGGGGCACATTTTCATATCATAAATTCCCATTCGATTCGAAGAATGCGGGAGAAATTTTTCAAAGGGCCATGGAATATTTGTTTCACAATATTAGACACTACCGTAAAATCTTATTTGGATGACCTTTTGGCTCAATCTAAATAATGAGCCCATCACCTTGCGCACCTTAAAGAAATATTTTCTTGGTGTAGGTTCTACAAAATACATTTGAATTCACAAAAGTGCATATTTTTTTTCGAGTCTAGATGTCTTCTTGGCTTCATTGTTTCCAAGAATGGGTTTGGGGTTGATCCCTATAAGGTTAATGTGATCATTAAATTACCTATGTCACAATCCATTCTGCAACTCCAAAGTTTGCAAGAGGAGGCATAATTCTTACATCATTTCATCGTAAAATATGTCGAGATGATGCAAGGCTTCATGTGCTTGCTCAAGAAAGGGGTACCATATGTGTGGGATGATCAAGCTCAATTGTTGTTTTACACCTTGAAATGGGCACTTGTTTCCATCCCACTTCTTCATCGCCCCAAACTATTCGCCCAACTTTTTTGTAGCCTCACCATCCTTGCTAGGCAAGGTTTTGGTTCAAGTTCACGATGACAATAGTGATCATGTGATATATTATCTTTCAAAAAGTCTCATTGGACCAAAATTATGATATTCACATGTGGAAAAAAATATCTCTCACGGTGGTCTTCGTTTGTCACCCGCCTTCGACAATATATATTGCTATGGGATACTACCATAATTGCTTTGGAGTATCCCATGTGACAAATCTTGTCTAGTTAGATAATTGGAGGAAAATATTCCAAACAGATTGTAATCCTCCAACAATTTGATTTGGTTTTTCACTATTTCTAAAGAAAAAGAGATCTCTATTCTTCATCGAATTACTTGTCGGACCTTCCAAGAGTTGACCCGAAGAAGTATCTCATGATTTATTTCCCCGATGAATCATTCTATCTAGTCGATTCTTCCGATCCTTGGTATGGAGACATTTTGGTCTACCTCCAAACTCAATGGTTCTTCCCAACTCTCATGTCGACGACCATAATCACATTCTTCACCAAGCGAAACACTAACTCATGCTGAATGGTACTCTATATCATCATGGTGTTGATATAGTTCTTCGACGTTGTCTCACTCTTAATGAGGCAAAACACGTTTTAAATGACTACCATCTTTGAGGCATGTGGCGGTCACATTTTTTAGCATAGCTACCACCCAGAAAAATCTGATGTGTAGGATATTGTTGGCCCACTTTGTTTAAATAATACATCACAATAGTCCAAAAGTGTCATCCGTGTCATATTTTTATGAAGAAAATGCAAACCCATCCTCGCCCCTCTTCATCCGATTATCTCCATTGTTCCTTTTGATAAATGGGGAATAGACTTCATCAAATGCAATCCCACTTTTGCTGATGGACACAACTAGTTCATAGTTGTGGTCAACTACTTCACAAAATGTGTTGAAGCCATTCCCACTTTTTTAGTCCGATGGAGAAACCGCCACTCTCTTCCTATTCAATCAAGTCATCTGTCATTTCGGTGTACTCGCCTCAATCGTCACAAATCATGGTTCACACTTTCGAGACCAAATGATGACAGCAGTTAACTTCCATGCTATATTTTCGACAATATTATTCTTCGTCATACTATCTACAAGCTAATGGTCAAGTTGAAGTCATAAAAAACGTCCTCAAGACCATGATTCGCTCGGTTAGTTGGAAATCATAAAATCACATGGCATCGGAAAAAATACTCGTGTTATGGGCATACCAAATGTCATTGAAAATTTCTACGGAGCTTCACACCATTCCAACTAGCATTCTATCCCGAAGCAGTTCTTCCAATCGAGTGTGAGATTTCATCGCTTAATCTAGTCGTTGAGCTCCTATGATGCAGGGGTATTAGACACTAGCCAACAATGTAGGAGGTTTTTTCCACATGTTGTGGCTAGGAGGGTTCGAAATCATTCGAATTGTAACATCAAGGTGTCAATCCATTAGCTACCTCTTTCATTTAGATCGGTTAGGATTAGTAGAAGTCGAATAGTTAGGGTTCAACCATCCGTCATGTTTTTGTTATTTGAATAAATTGTAATTAGGCTTTTGGTTTACCGAAAATAGTCCTCACGAAAGAGGAACCAAAGAGAAAAAATGTTGATGTATAAATGTAACCCCTCGATGGATTGAAAAGGGGAGATTCTCACGGTGAAGATTGTGTATGTGTTAAGCCTCTTTGCTCTTTTTTGAATATAATTCGATGTTTTGATCATCTTTGTGGAATGGTAGATATACCGTCTCGCGTGTGCATTAGTTTGATTCCGATGTATTTGAGCTTCCAACTTTGTGATATTCGATGTTTGATGAAGAATTTGCTTTCGTGTTGAACCCCCGAAAGGTTCTCTCTCGTCCATGATTGAGCATATTCTATATTAAGTCCTCGAGTGTTTATTGATGCGCACCCCTCGTGAGAAACTAAGCTGATTTTTTGTAACCTCGATACGGGCCTAGAATTGTGTGGCCGAAACGTTGGAATTCCGCAACACGGTGAGCCATCGAAGTGAAACCCCCACCGAAAAGAAATAGTTGTTCTAAAGTTCGAACTCTGAGTTGAGAACTAGAGTGAATCGAAAGGATAGTGTAAACCCAACGTAAACCAGATGGGTCACATACTATTTGAAAGCGGGATGTGGTATTGATCACACCGCTATTTGTGAGATAAGTTTAATTTTTCCAATTTGGAGCGATTCCATAGATTGGAGGACACGTAGCATAAGGTGGGACCCCGAAAACCGCATTTTCGCGTGCCATCGCATGTTAACGTTCGACCGAGGAGGGTAGTGCGATATCGACGAATGCCATCAATATAGAGGAAGTCTAATTGAATGGTGATCGCACTCGAAAGTAGCACGAAGGATAACCAAAGGTATAGTGCATGTATTTGATTGGGCCATTGATTATATATGTGGGCTCATGTACAAAGGTCCATTATAAGGGGTTTAGTCAAATTAAAGCTCGGGATACATATTTTTTCCAAGGTTTGAACATTCGAATGAGCATAAGAAGATAATTATATTTATATGACTGTGTGCGTGTGATAAAAGAACATAAGTGACAATATATATATAGAATTTTCACTAAGGCAACGTGGAAAGAGTCCAATAAAGAACCAGCTCTCCTGGGGGCCCGAAAGACCTTATTGTTGTCAATTGTGGTAGCAGGAGTCGTTGTTTTTAAGTTGTTTTTGCGGTGAGCTGACATAGCAATTCGAGTTGGTAGAGGTGTTGGTAGAAGGAGACCGTTACGATGCATTAGTGTTGGATACCTTACAGAGGTTTGAAGCTAGAATGGATGCCATGGAGCGAAGATAGCCTAGAGATCTCGAAGACATCGATGAACTTGAAATAGAAGAAGATCTGAAGAAAATGTCGAGATTCCTCTTGACTTGAGGCTCCTCGCAAATTTTCACGGGGGTCTCAGATTAAGGCCAATATTGAAGTATCAAGTTTTGCGGAGAGGAGTGAACCCGGAAGGAGCACGGTGGACTAGATTAATGAAATGAACAAGTGCTTTGACTATGAAGAAATGAGCGAAGATAAGAAGGTCAAGTTTGTAGTAACAAAGTCTGAAGGACATGTCCCGCGCTTTGGTGGGATGGAGTGAAAGCAAAAAGAAGGAGAGTTGGAAAACAACCTATCAAAAAGCTAGACTAGAATGATGGCTAAGTTAAAAGGTAAATTCTTGGCTAGTGATTATCAAACTAACATTGTTTAGGAAAATGCGAACACGAGACAGGGAGGTTGCTCGACAGTAAAGGAATACACGAGAGGAATTCTACAGAGTAAGAATAAGAGTTGGGAAATTTCAAGACACTCCGTGAGAAGATTTTCGAATATGTAAATGGTCTCAAGTCGGAGATCCAAGATGAGATTGGTCTCCTCGTCTCTAAGATAGTGGAAGAGGCGTACCGTATGGCCTTGAAAGCAGAGGAGAAACTCCCGAGGAAGTAGTACGCCAAAGGGAAAGGTAATTTCCGTGAAAAGTGAAGTCGGGTGATAGAGGAAAGTCTACTACACCCGAGGATGGAGCTAATAGTAGCTCACCTCAAATGCATCTACGAAAGAGGATGATGCAAGAGCGAGAAGGGGTTCTTATAGAGGAACAGGAGGCAAAGTCGGAGGGTAGAGGTAGAGAATTGAGGTGCTATAGATGTCGAAAGTGGGACATAAGAACTATGAGTGTCCGGAGAATGTGGGTGCTAGTCGAAAGAAATGATGTTGTTGCCCGGGTCAGAGAAGAGGCGAGAAATTGAAGAAGAAATTCTACCATAGAGGGGAGATTCCTTGGTGGTTAATAAGGTTCAGTTGAAAACAAGTCAAGGAGGCTCACTCGAGCCTCGCACAAAGGAAGAATTTGTTTAGGAGCATATGTAAAGTCCAAGGGAAATGCTACCAGCCTGAGTCAGCTGATAGTGGCGTGACCGACAATTTGGTTTCCACCGAGGTGATAGAGAAGTTGAGGTTGAAAGACAAGGGAGCATCCAACTCCCTACAAGGTAGTCCTAGCCGCATAAAGGGCATCAAATCGATTATAAAAGAATAGTGTGAGATAGAGTTGCAATGGGCAACTACAAAGACAAAGTTTTGTGTGATGTGATGCCCATGGATGTGTGTCACATCATCGCTGGGTAGACTCTGGCGCTTGATAGAGTAGCATAGCATGATGGCAAGAAGAACACTTACAAGTTCTTCAAGGACTGGGGTACATCATCACATTGATACCCATGGGACGAAGGAGAGCCATCAAGCGTAGTGGTTGATCCAAAGACCTTGTTGTTGAGCGGAAGGAATATTCGATGATTTAAGAAGAAGAGGTAAGATTTTATTTAGTTTGCAAGCCTAAGGTAGTTCTTACTTCTACAATGATTTCCGATTTTCCAATATAAATCCAATAGATGTTAGACAATTATTGTGACATTGTTGTGGATGATTTACCTAATGAGCTACCACACGTGAGAAATATTATCCCTCGGATCAGATTTTATCCCCTGGTTCAAATATGCCAAATAAGGTAGCCTATGGGAACGACTCCCCATGCGTAAAATGAGGAAATCAGGGAAGACCAGAGGACAAGAGTACTTTCGAGCACTTAATCAAATGGAAGGACCAGCTAGAAGAAGATGCCACATGGATGACTTAAGGAATGTTGCAAAAAGATAGCCACATCAATGGAAGAGCTCATGGACAGGAGTCCATGAAGAAAAATTTCCTTGGGAGTCCGATGCGAGGGCATTAGAAAATAGCCAGAAAATGTAGGAGGTTTTGTCCACATGTTGTGGCTAGGAGGGTTCGAAATCATTCGAATTGTAAGAAAGAAGTGTCAATCCCTTAGCTTCCTATTGCATTTAGATCAGTTAGGATTAGTAGAAGATGAATAGTTAGGTTCAACCATCTTTCATGTTTCGTTATTCGAATAAATTGTAATTAGGCTTTTGTTTTACCGAAAACGGTCCTCACGGAGGAACCGAAGAGACAAATGTTGATGTATAAATGTAACCCTGGATGCATTGAAAAGGGGGAGATTCTCGCTGGTGAATATTGTGTATGTGTTAAGAATTTTTTGCTCTTTGTTGAATATAATTCGATGTTTTGATCAACTTTGTGGAATGATAGACATACTCTTGTCTCGTGTGTGCATTGGTTTGAGTCTGATGTATGTTGAGCTTCTAGCTTTGTGATATTCGATGAATAATTTGTTGTGTTGAACCCCCGAAAGCTTCTCTCTCGTCCATGATTGAGCGTATTGTATATTGATTCCCCCGAGTGTTTATTGAGCGCGCACCCACTAGTGAGAAACTAATTTTGTTTTTGTGAAAAACCCTTGATACGGGCCTAGAATTGTGTGGGCGAAACGTTGGAATTCCGCAACACGAGCTGAGCCAACCGAAGTGAAACCCCGTCTGAAAAGAAATAGTTGTTTTAAAGTTCGAACTCAGGTTTATAACTAGAGTGAATTGAAAGGATAATGTAAACCCAATGTAAACGAGTAGTCACGTATTGTTCGAAAGTGGGAAGTGGTATTGATCGCACCATTTCATGAGATAAGTGGTATTTTCCAATTCGGAGTGATTCCATAGACTCAGAGGACACGTAGCATAAGGTGGGACCCCGAAAACCACCTTTTTCGCGTGTCGCATCGCACGTTAACGTTCGATTGAGGAGATAGTGCAATATCGACGAATGCCGTCAATCTAGAGGAAGGCTAATCGAATGGTGATCGCATTCGGAAGTAGCACGAAGGATAACCCAAGCGTACTGTGCATGTATTTGATTGGGCCATTGATTATGTATGTGGGCTCGGAGCCAAAGGTCCACTATAAGGGGTTTGAGTCAAATTAAAGCTCGGGATACATATTTTTTTCCAAGGTTTGAACATTCAAATGAGCATAAGAAGACAGTTATAATTATATGACGTGTGTGTGTGATTAGAGAACATAAGTGACGATATATATATATATAGAATTTTCACTAAGGCAACGTGGACAGAGTCCAATAAAGATCCAGCTCTCCTTGGGGGCTCGAAATACCTTTGTTGTCTGTCATCCTACTACAATGCCACTATCGAAGAAGAGCGCTTTATCTAGCTCGATAAATTGGAGGAAACTCGTCGAGATGCCACACTAGCACTCGAAGCTCACAAGCGTCGAGTAAAAAGTCTCAATACAAAAATCTATCAAGCCTTATTCTTTCCAAGAAGGCTGATCTCGTTCTACTCTATGATCAAAAGACACAACCTCTGTTGAGGGCAGGAACACTTCAGCCATTGTGGCTTGATCCTTACATTTTCATGAAAGTCCTTTTGAAAGCGATTATTAACTTTAGGACCGTAATGGGATTCTACACGCGAGCCCTACGATGGGACTCTATCCGAAAATGATTTCGCCTAGTGTTCCACTTCAGGCATATGCTTTGTAATTTTATGTATATAAGTGTGTGTGTGTCATGGATATTTTGGGTTTTTTGAGTGTTTTTTCTCATGTAGGGCTCTCTTATTTTACACATATGTCTTCATCATCCTTACCATGTTGTGATATGACGGATGGTGCCGGTCGTCAAACACGACACATTGCACTCGCACTACTTGGGTCCTCTATGCACCTCGAGTCAAAACTACTTGGTTCTCGGGGGAATCTTTCTTAAGTGATGCCACCAACAATATTGTTGAGTACATTTTGGTGATAACACTCCTCATGGAAGCTACATCTCACCGCATCTCGAATCCGATGGGGAGGTTATATTACATGCTAGTTGTTATGCATTTGAACAATTGTTATCGTGTCTTGTCTATCTCAGTCTTATTACATCATTATTTAAGGGTACAACTTCTATAACATCAATTTCAATACATTAAGTTTGAGCACATTCCTAGAGAATATAATACATTAGCTGATTCATTGGTGAATTATGTGTTAGATTGGCATTTATCGCATTTATTATAGAAAGAGTCATGCATGATTGTATATTTTTCCATCATAAAAAATACGTAAAAAATAAAAGAATGCAAGCTAAAAATTAGAAAAATATGTATATGTATATATATATATGTCATTTCAAATCAGTTACATCAAAAAAAATCTTTAAAAGCTTAGGTGTTTTTACAAAAAATTGGCTCGCTAAGCCTCTCTATGACATCTATACATCTATCAACTAATCCTCCTGAGTTTTCTGCTCATGGTAGCAAATAACTCCCTTCCTGGCTAACCCCTTAGAGAGGGACCAATAACTCTCCAAAGACACCTCATCGTGTGCTTGTGAGGTGAACGAGGATCTCCTCATGGGAAGAGGTGGCATGACCATGCTGAACCTTCGAGGTTCCTAGAAACCTCATGAAAAATCCATGCATCATCAACCTCTTCTGGCTATTGCCATGACCTCTATTGCTACTCCGACCCAAGGGTAGCTAAATTCCTTTGCATGCATAGCAAGGGGCTCCAGATGGACTGATGGGTGCCACATATATGTCAAGCAATAAAATTCATGTTAGTATGAATCTTAATTCCAAGCGTACGGAAAAAAACCATTTTAGCTACGCATAACAAGCAACCCTAACATCAAATATAGCCGCTAAATATCCTCAAATCTGCAAGTTAGGTGATCAAGATAAATGCTACAAAAATTTAGATCTATGCATTAGAAGACATTAAGCAGAAAGAGAAAAAATAGGATTTACTCCATGCATCCAATAGACAAGAAAATAATATGTTGAATGAATTTTGTATTAATGGCACTCGGGAGGAAAACACAAGAGGGTGCTTTCATGTTCTCCTCAATGGGATGGGTTCTTGTAAGTCCTCAGCAACTTAGATCTAAAACTCTGCTCTCTTGATGGTGTAGAAAACCCATGGTAGAAAAATATGACTATGATAGTGGATCAATTGTCAAACCAAAAGTATACATCTAGAGTGATATTTAGGCAACAAAAGGTGGTAAATGAATGGGAAAAACCCTTCTATTTATTACAAAATATTGAGTTCGTCTAGATATTGGTGCATAGTTAAAATTTTATTAACCAAATCAAGATCCAAATTTTATGGAATATTTTATTATATTTGTTGGAGGGAAAAGGAATTTGACTTGGGTCAAATCCCTTTTATTTGTAAATAATAAATAAATAAATGATTTATTTATCATTTTAAGGATGTGGTTGAGTAATAATTAAATAAACAATGATTTATTTAATTATTTAAGGGTGATTTAGTCATATTCAACAAAGAATATTATTTAAATAAGGTTTAATTAATTATTCTTACTGAAATAGTAACATAAATAATGATTTATCTAGTTAATTTCCCTGTTTTGGGTTAAATATAACAGGAATATTAATTAAATTTCTATTTAACTAACTATTCCTTGAGTAAAATCAAATAAATGTAGATTTATTTAATATTTCCTCATGGGGTTTTCTTGTTTCTATGATAAACAACTTAATAAATATGGTTTACTAAGTTATTTTTATAGTGAATGCAATTTTACTTAGGGTAAAATTGGTGTTATATAGTGTACTTGGGTCCATCTAATAACAATAGGTTAGATGACCAAAAAAATAGTGTAACGTATTGCCCTTAGTATGCGAGCATTAGGAGCTAATCGTATGACCGAAGTAAGTTGTAAGAACTCAATCACTAGACATCGAAGGGGAAGTCAAAAAAGAGAGAAGTATAAGGTAGACCCTAAGTGTCTAAGAACTAGACCTTGAGGAGGCGATATTTACGAGTGCAACAAGTCTCTTTGATGAGTGATTACCTATGCTATAGGCGGCGGGGGGAGGCATACCTATGCCCTCCGAGGAAAAAGTACAAAAAAATAAAGCATCCGGTAAACAAATGTACTAAACAATATAGTACATGCCGGCATAAACATGAACCCGGATAAACAACATGATAATGAAACTCACATACATATTATGCCTGGGATAACAACCAATATTTGTACAATAATATCCGAGTACATGAGATATAAATACAACCCGATGCCCTACCCGTAAACAAGAAAGGACTCGAAAATATGACTCGATACATGCAATTAAAAAGGTATTGCAGTGGCAGGCGCCCATATCATCAAATCTATGGAGATGCATCTAAGGCTGCAAGGAAGAGGTCATCTACACATGTGGGGGGCTACCTATAGGGCCACCCCCTCATGAGGGCCGAGATATCTCAGCACACACCCAGAGAATCACCAGTCCCAATCTATGCATTACTTGAACCATCGAAAGTACTACGGATCTCGATCATGCTAAAAGGAGTTGGAGCTAAGAAACAACTGAAGTCAAAGGGCTATAAGGAGTCTCTTTGCCTCAATATGAGGCACCTAGAACAAGAGTAGAAGCTAGAACCAAGGTACAATCGCCCTCTAGACCTAGCTTCTAGAATAAATGATCTCATATGTCAACGAAGGAGGTCCGCCATAGGTGAGGTAATAAGGGACCCTCAAATATGGCACGAGAGAAAATAGTAGAGCGACCTGAGCAGACGAACGCTAGGGGTGATGATGAAATGTGGGGATTGAGTAGTGGATGGAAAACTCGCTTGTTAGAGCATAAAGGGCATGGATGACCTAGTAGCGATTGACATGATATCATGGGGGATATGGGATAGTGGGATCGGAGGCCATAATGTCCGACACTAGAGAGGGACCAAGAAATGAAGGATGGAGGACTATAGTGAGATACAAAGGGACCTCGAGATAGACCCATGAATGACATGATGAATCAACTCGGATGCTCTAAACAAGGGTGACTCAATGGTGCTACCACACAAAGTGAAGGTCCAATGGGGAACCATAAAAACATGAATACAAAATGGTAACTCACGATGAAAATCGACATGTGTGTGGACAAGTATGGAGGCAAAGTGGTGCCCTCAGATGACAGTGTTGCAAGTGAAAGAAATTCAATTTTAAGGAGGGTGAAGTGATGCTTCCTAGATAAAATGTGTCTTGTTGAAGTATAAAGTCACTAAAAACAAATACAGATACCCATTTGAGGGCTTGGTGAGAGCTTTCCAATGGTATATACGAAATCATCAATCCGAGCTACGCTTGGTCATGAGGTGAAATAAAAAATCAGGGGTTTCCTTTTTAATAAGGCATTTTTCCCTCCAAATTCAGTCATTTGCATGTGGAGTTGTGGTGAATTTGAGAGAGGAGAAAAGGCCCGTAGATCGTGCGGCGTAGCATAAAAACCAACCATTAGAATCGAGATTCAGTACTATTGCGTGATAAGAGACCTAACCCTACTCTTTCATTTCGTAGTGGATTGAAAGTTCAGCTTAGGTCCTTAGAGCTCTATAGAATAGCCGGTGTCGCACTTTTAGGAGTCACGTTCGCAACCTCGGGTAGGTGTACTGGTAGAAAACTACAATCTATCCCAATAAATGACCCGAAATGTGCGACCTATTAAAGAAAGGGGGGTTTCGTGTTGTTTTTGGTCGTAGATATCAGATTTTTATGGTTGAGGGGGATATGTGCCCCCATGCATGTTATGGTCATGCCAAAATGTATTTAGAAAGGGGGAATATAAACACATTTTAATGATCCCAGTTCGCCATTTGTTTTCATTATGGTTATGCAGTTCGAGAAAGGGAATAGAGGATTACCAATCTCTTTTGGAGCCCGTATATATGCGATAAATGGACTTAAGTTTATGGGTTTGCATACATGGTGTCACTATCCCAAAAAGAGGATTTGGAGATAATGAAATGATGTCCTCTTATAAAACTACAGGTTGGTCAACAACAATGTCGAAGGGACCGGGTTGTTGATGTACAATGAAGGAATGATAACGGGTATCATCTCTAGAGTGATCCGAAGTGATATGGTACTCTAGAGGTCTTCTAAATGTGGAAGAATAATGATACTAGAGTTTACATCACTAGATACACTAGGAGGGTTGTGGAGAATTGCTTCTCTTTGTCTCTCAAATATGGGGGCCCCCTTACCCAAACATTGGGTGAAAATGTAATGGCCACAAGGTGTATGTGGTTCGAATGCATGGGTTCGATGTAAGGGGGAATGGATAAAGTCGGGATGTGACTACTTCCATAATGTCGTCATCATAATAGAAGATGGGGTGACCTCGTGGAAGAAATACCACCCCGACGCAATGAAGCTACTCGACTCATCATCATGAGAAGAGAGGTTCACATGAACATCATCACAATGGGTGACAGAATAGTAAGCAGATAAAGGATATACTAATGTTGACCCTAGGGTGATTGCCTTTGAAGGGAGGTCGAGCAAAACATCGGGGAATTCTCCAAGGGGGACTTCCTCCAAGTGTCTCATGGATGATGATAGGTAGAAAATGGTGGACGAAGGCTCCATCATCTCGACATCAGGGAGGGTAATTTCAATGGGATAATTTGTGTCCTCTGGTTTTGTCAAGCAAAATGCACAAATAAGGGAGCGGTGGACTCATTGTGCTTGGCCTCGAATTGGAAAACTCGCCACTATAGAGGTGCGGGAGTCCTCGAGGCAGGGACATAGGTGGGTATAATGGCCATGGAAATCACACAAAAGCACGAGGGGTGGTTTGTATGAATAGGCTTGGGGTTCTTGGCTGCGCCCGAGGGAAGGAACAGAGGTTTCTAGGACCATAGACCTCGGGGAATGGGACACTAAACATGGGCTTGAGATGAGGCAACTCCAGCAACTATGGGTGGCATGATCTTAGGGTCACACAAAGCACACCGGGATGGTGTGCTTTGGAGGCCATGTGAGGGGTAGGGGTTTGTCAAGACATCCTTGTCTTTGGTTTCCTCCTCGCGAGCTTTGCCCTTACGCGAAGCAGCTCGAAACAAGAGGTCTCTCCGTTGAGGTGGTTGAGGAAGTCGGAGCCATGGGAGAAGCCATGGGGATTAGTTGAACCGGGGTCAAAGCAAGATAAGGTTTGGGTTACCCAGGTGGGGTAGTAGCCGGAGGATCAAGGTACCGGGACGAGAATCCCAAAGGTCGGGTTAGGAAGAGAGAGGTAGCACATGACAGCACGTGTGCACTCCCCGGGAGGAGCTAGGAACGGTATCCGATCTGAGGGGGCAATGGCTAGGTGGGATGGCTCCTCAAATGGTTAAGGCCTCGGAGGAAATGTTCCGGGAGGGTAAAGAGGCTCATGGATACCAGCTGAAGGGCCGGGAGGAGGAGCTCTAGAAGGTTGAATCAAAGGGCTAGGGAGTACGCCTGTCGAGGGCGAGGAGGTTGCTCACTAGCTGAGGTGGGCCACTTGAGGGTAGCCTAAGACGATTGCATCATGCAAAAAATGTGATGAGCTGGGATCGGAGACAGGAGGAGGAAGACCGAGTAAAGTACCAAGCAATGAGGAATCTTTTTTACACTCAGAGTGAGACACCGTTTCAAAGGATCGGGCAGTTTTTCTTATTGGCCACCAGAAGAGATGATGGACTCGGGAGAGGTTTCGATACTTCGGTTCATAATATTTTCAACTGGGTCAATGGTGACTATATTTCCGTTATGAGGAAGGAAATCTTGCGTGGAGCCCGAGATGGGACAAAAAACATTGCATAAGTGTAGCTATCTACCCAATAGAATGTTGTAATCTAAGGGGGCATCTATGACTTCTATGTCAATGCAAACAGATGTCCCTAAGAGTAATAGGAAATTTCATGGAAAAGGCGCAATGGCGGTGGGAGGCATGGACATCCCACGCTTGGACATTGATCATGGAAGGAGACAACTCAAGTGATCCGAGTTTCTTCCAAACCGAAGTGGACATCACACGAGGGTGGATGCCCCCTCATCAATAATGCACAAGGAAATGTTGGCGTTCCGCATCTTTAATTGGGATTTGGAAGGCGACGGAAGTAGGGAGGAGAGGAGGATGTTCTAACCGTACTAAGATCAAACACAATCAATCGATCTTTGGAAGGATATATAGCAGCCCATGGCAGATAGTAGAGCTTTACGTTGTGAAGGGGAACAACGGAGGAGTTCCAAAGCATTGAAATGGCGACAAGAGATTGCGCCAAATCATCTACTATGTTATATGAATGAGCAGATTTGATAGAAGTGGTATTTCAGCATAGTGGTCCTTTAGGGATCTTCGTATGAACCTCGCTCTAGCTTGAGGGATATGCAAGGGACCATTAGGTGTCGAAAGAGGTCTGCAGAGACGAAGGAGGTTGTTCAGGGACAAACGTAGCAAGAGGCTTATTGTACCGATGGGATGGAGATTAAAGATTGATGTCTACGGTTAGAGGTTGAGGAGTAGTTCATCATGAGAATCTAGTAATCGAAGGTACCGTATGGAAGAGGTTGAGTGGCCACCAATCCTTTAGGTGGTTGGGCAGCCACAAATCTTCTGCGAGGAAAGGATTAGTATAGCACGTACCAGTTGAATAGGCACAACATTGGGAGGGACGGAAGGGTAGGCTTGTTGTCCTCACAATGTTTCTTGAGACTCCCACATCTACTTCATCTATTGTAAAAGATGACAATCGTGCGTGTAATGACCATAAACACCACAACAAGAACAAGAGCAAATGGTTCATGGGAACATGCCTTTCCTACTTGGGATGAGTGCCCTGTTTCTAGTTAGCAGTGTTAGGTGCATTATTTTGAGGATTAGATCTAGGATTACGGGAGTAGATTGATTTTGAGTGCCTTTCTCGTCTCTTTGGGAGGGGAGGAGGATTAGTCGCGCCCTACCCTGGGCATGACATCCGCCCTTGAGGGCGGTGGCTACTATTGGCGGGGTGAGAAGGCAAGGTAGGTGGAGGTGCTAATGATGGAGGATTTGGAGCACAGTGCTATGGATCACGAATAATAAGGAGGTTGGGTAACGAGTGGTAAATAAGAGGTTGGGAAAAAAAGGGGAGGCATGTCCTATCCTGGATACGTACCACTCGGGGAGGGAGAAAAGTGCAGGAGGTGCTCTGCACGAGGAAAACCATAGCCCATGGGAGGTTGAGCATATGGATTAGAGAGAGCATCCAATGATACTCGTCGAGGGCATGAGATGCCCGGTGCGTTGAAACCACTTTGGGTCTAAGAAGATCGGGTAGAACGATATAAACATAACCCGACCGAGCGTAGATCAGGTCATATTTTACATCTAATTTTGAGAGAGAATTCTTCGGTTTGAGGAAAGTACGATGCGACATCATTCCCGATAGGTGGCAAGAGAGATCTAAGGAACCAGTCCATGAGACATGGTCTTCGAATTTAGGGGCACGACATAGGCTCTTTCTTCTCCCTCGCCATTCCCCGGACATGGTCGATAGGCGGGTCGTAGACGATTGATAGAAAGAAGTCAAAGAGTTTGGGTACCCGCATTTACAACGAAAGGGAAGCCGAAAGTAAGATAGAAAAGCTAGGGCAAGAGTTGTAAAGGTAGAATGAGAGGAAGGGGCCCGATCAATATACCACTTAGAAGCTTCACCTGTAAGTGTTCGTTGGAATAACCGAAGATGGAGCGAGTCATACCCGGGTAATGGAGTTAGACGAACACCACATGTGGAAAGATCGAACATGATTTGAAGGATCTTATCCGGAAAGGCCTTCAAACTTTGGGATGTCGAAGGGGAGCTTTTGTCAGCATAGCGTGCCAACTAGCATCATGGTGTGATAGGTTCGTTTATGAACCGGTCAAAATTGGGGAGGTTGAGGCACTCGCCATGAAGGGGAGCAAGGGTGCAGCTTTGGGTAGTGTCCATCGCGGTCCCACTAGTGGTATTCCTAGGATGAGGGCCAAGGTTACCACCAACATTAGGTCCTGCACCGTACATGGTGAAGGTGTCGAGGGAGAAGCCGAAGGCGGAATGAGAAGGAGAACCCAAAGGACCGAAGAAGAGTCGATGTGTGGAATCGGTAGAGGACTAGCTCGAATCCTATGTGGAGGAGTAAGTATTCCTACCGTAAACCGAGGATGAAGTCCAAGAAGTATCCAGGATAAATGCCTTGGTGGCACAATGATGACGACACAAACACCGCACAAAGGAAAAAGAGACCAACAAGGGTAGGGAGGTGCGAGATCAACTTATTACAATGTCGAAACAAGGGCGATAGAGGTGCGAGGGGTCAATTGATTTCAATGTCTTAGAGTCTTTGCTTGGCGAGTGTTAACCAAGCCCTTTTTCACTTAGGGTGTGTGTGAAGTCCGTAAATTTTAATTTTAAGCTCGTATGTTTGTAGAGAAAAAAAGAAAAGTGAGCATGTATAGTTGTAAATAAACCTCACAATGATAGTATATATGCATACAAAAAGAGAAAATAAACAACTAATAATGCAATAATCTAAACCCAAGGAAGCGGGTCTCTCAACAATCTAGTCTATAGGTGAGTAAAAAAACTAATCAAAACACACTAAAAAATCCAATATATCTAAGGTGAGGAGGAAAAGGGATCTAAAGCACAAAATAAGTCGGAAAGTGGTGTAGAAAATAGCAACAAATCAAAGGAAAAATTGCCGTAAAAGGAGGTGGTGGAAGGCTATCTCTGAGGGAAATGGAGTTAACGCTAGAGGAAAACCCAAAAAAAGCTAAATGAGGTGATTTGGATGGATAACAAGCCGATCTGAAGTAGATCCGAAGGCTAGGTATCGTATCCGAAAAAAAATTGAAGACTCTAAAATTTCGGACAACCTACAACAACTAAAACTCTTCCGGAAAAACGTGGAGGGTATTGAAGCCCTGGGGGATAGGTTCACTTAGTTGAGAAAAAAGCAGACAAGTACGGGTCCAAAATGGTTGGAGATGGAGGTTAGAAAACCCTTAACAAAGGCTTAGACAAACCCGGAAAACTTTCGAAAAAATCCCCTAAAAAATCCGGGTCGCCATTTCGACTCTGTTTTCAATAGAGGTCACAATTTTTGGGCTGATTCCCTACTTCCGAACCCTCTAGGTCGTATTTTTTGGGCCAAAAAGTGTGACCTACACTTTTCGGCACTTTTCGATGGTAGATTTCAGCACAAATTTGTCGTCTCAGCCGTGGCCGATGTCCGTCACCTGCACAATAGGTCCGAAAATATGCGAAGTTATAATTTTTATTATTTTAGGGTTTTTATAGGTTAAAAATAACATCAAGAAAAAGAAAAAAATAAGGGGTTGAAGAGAAATACTAGGGTTTGAAGTAGTCGGGATATGCAAGGATCAGGAAAAATGACCTCGTCACAATCGTAAACCCGAGTGGAGTCACCGCTGTTAGTATGAACCTTAATTCCAAGCGTACAAAAAAATACCACTTAAATTCGTGCAAAACAAAAAAACCCCAATAGCAAATATGGCTACCAATGTCCTCGGATCCGTAGTTAGGGTGATCAAGATAAATGCTGCAGAAAAATCTAGATCTATGCATTAGAAGATGTTAAGCTAGAGAAAAACAGGATTTACTCCATGCATCCAATTTACAAGACAATAATATGTTGAATGAATTTTGTATTAATGGCACTCTGGGAGGAAAACACAAGAGGATGTTCCCTATTCTCCTCAATGGGATGGGTTCTTGAAAGGTCCTCAGACTTGAGATCTAAAATTTCTCTCTCTTGATGGTGTAGAAAACCTAGACAAAAATGGCAGCAAAATATGACTATGATGGTGGATCAATAGTCGTACCAAAAGTATAGATCCAAAGTGATATTTAGGCAACAAAAAGGTGGTAAATGAATGAGAAAAACCTTCTATTTATAACAAAATATTGAGTTTGTCTTGATATTGGTGCATAATTAAAATATTATTAACCAAATCAAGATCCAAATTTTATGGAATATTTTATTATATTTGTTGGAGGGAAAATGAATTTGACTTGGGTCAAATCCCTTTATTTGTAAATAATAAATAAATAAATGATTTATTTATCATTTTAAGGATGTGGTTGCATAATAATTAAATAAACAATTATTTATTTATTTATTTAAGGGGTGATTTAGCCATATTAAACAAAGAATATTGTTTAAATAAGGTTTAAATAATTATTCTTAGAAATAATAAGATAAATAATGATTTATCTAGTCAATTTCCTGTTTTGGGTTAAATATAACCAGGGAATATTAATTAAAATATTGTTTAACTAACTATTCCTTGAGGAAAATCAAACAAATGTAGATTTATTTAATATTTGCTCATGGGTTTCCTCGTTTAGACCATAAACAACTTTAATAAAGGTTGTTTACTAGTGTTATTTTTCATAGTGAATGCAATTTTACTTAGGGTAAAATTGGTCTTAGATGGTGTATTTGGGTCCATCTAATAACAATAGGTTAGATGACCAAAAAAATGGGGTAACACTTCATGTCAAAAAAATTTTCACCCATTAAACAAAAAAATGCATAAACATTCAAAAGACAAAAAATACTTAAAACTCGTATTGTTTTCCTTCTTACCATCTCAACCCCACCTAAGTTCCTCTTGACAATATCAACTCCGCATCTCCTATGTATTTCATCCTTGCATAGTATAATCTTTCGATCATCAAGATCCGGCCATCTAGCTACTCGAAGAATGCATCATAAAAAAAGTGACGAATTGGACCCTCTCCAAATCAGCGACATCAAAGTAGACTAGCGACCTTGTCTAGGCTCTCGCGGTCCCATCACATCCATGATCATCCTCAGCTCTCATAACGGGCACCTTCTCTAGTATGAATGAAACTATGAGTGTTCCAAATCCAAACTCTCATTGGGACCATGTCCCAGCATGCCATCAGTTCTTCTCAAACCCGAGCAGACAACACCTTCACACCAACAAATCTCGCGGATGCATACAATCCATACGCCAATAATACTTCGGGCCTTGGTGACCACATGTCGACTCTTGGCCCCCACCAAGTGAAATATCATCCACAAAAGATACCCTCTACCGCCTTGAGGCCACCTCTTTCTTGGAATCCCGTTTACTGCTATACAATGTTGTTCGTGCAGCTAACTGGATCAATGCCACCATAGTGTGGGGATCACTCAAACTCGTCGATTGGGCCTTGGTCCTCGTATATGATAGGCCAATCATAAAGTATATGTCATCCTTATCAATTTAGAGTTCATGACCCCCCGATGTGAAAGGCATGTCATGCTCATCCCACTGCGAGATTATCTAGCAGAAGGTCTTCCTTCCCTCATCATCTCTAATTGAGCATACTTCGATAAACCCCACCTTCAGAGAACAAGAAAAGTAGTTGGACCAATGATCATTGCGCTGTTCTTCCAGCTTTGTGCCCTTTCTCACGCCAAATACTCATGGTAACAGCCTTTTCCAAAAACTACACAAAACAAGCCTAGGCGGATCCGTTTCAGCAAAACCACTATTAGGATTGGGCAAACCATGTTTAAAATTTCTTTGGGCAAGATAACGGGGGCTCGAGTACAAAAATGGGTGTGCTTTGTAATGCTGAAACTAAACCTGGCACTTAGCGTCGCCCAAATAAATTTTTTTAGGGCCTGCTAAAAATCAAATTTTTAGCCATTAAGAACAATCGAAATAATAATGGAAATATAGATTAAGGCTTAAGATCCTATCTAGAACTCTCGTAATCCAAAAATTTTGTTTGGATCGCCCACAATTGATATGAGAATTTTCACTCTCTCTCTTTTCGCAGAGCTCTTTCACAACACTCAAACAATAAAAATGAAGGTCTATTGCCTTCTTATAGAAATTCTCGAGGTATGAATCACCGAGCTAGTCTATTAAAATTGGTAAATTCTCGTTATTTTTTGTTGCAACTATTGGTTTTGGAAAGTCACCGATGCTCTAATGAGTTGTTAGTGTTCATGTGCATATTTGACCGTGTTCGACCCGAACGAGCCTTCTTTTTTAGGGACTTTTTTCTAGCTCGTTAAAAAACCGAAAAAGTAACCGAGTTTTTTCTCCGTAGGACTCGTTAAAATTTCAGGGAGAGGATCTAGTTTTTCTTCATCCTGACCTCGTTAAAACTTCATAAATAATATTCACTTTTACTTCCGTCTCTTGTACTCATAAAAAATTAGGCAAATGTCCATTGAACATAAGTTATTCGGATTCAGACGAATAACTTGCTGAAAAAGGAACCGTGTTGGGCTTACTATTCTCCCTTTGTCATGCTCCTGTTACCAAACATGACAAAAGGTACCCGCTTGGATTTGTCCTTTATGATTTTTTTAGACTCATAAATATGAAAAAATCACCGATATTACCTGTCCGGGACTCGTTAAACTTAATCATATGGGGAAAATTTTGGACAAACTAGATACTTATTTTGTTATGCTTTGAAAGTCGATTTTGAAGCAAAACATCTTGAACATGGCACTTCCCAAAAAAATTCACTCTACAATTAGCTAAACCCTACCATTCTATGAATTTAGCCTTTGTATGCCAATGATCCCGCATTGGTGAATCCTCGACACTCTTTGGTGTTCATAAGCCTAATCTTCCTAGTACCCTACATCGTGCCTTCTATTGTTTAAGAAGATCTCGCTATATACCGCTTACTATATCAGCTAGCCATTATATGCCAAAAATCATTTGTTGTCATCGAGTTACTACCATTTTCTCTTAACTATCATTTAAAAAATCTTTTCCTCGTTTCAGTCATCGACGAGGACGCTCGTGCCTACCTTTCTAAAGATCTCCACGTATCAACTTCAACATGTTATCTAGAAGTTGATCAAGCTACTACCGCACTGCGAGTACTTGTAGACCTCGGTGGCATGTTACCTTGTGTTTTATTGGGTGTTCTCATTATTGGCTCCGAAATAGATGATTCTACGAGTGTTCGTCATCAACACCTTTTATTCACACCGCTAGATCTGTATTGTGCATCTTGGGGACCATCGTCCTTCTCGATGGCCACCCTCACGTCTCGTTAACATTTTTCACCATTGATTGGTCATCATAAAATTTCCCACATGTTCAAATACAACTCCTTTCCATTCACATGTACGGAAATATGCGCGATCAAGGCCGATCAAGACATTGGGTTGAGGCTTACATCATTTCAATCGCTTTCTCTCCCAAGTCACGATATTATTTTTGGAGATAGGTTATTATATTGATCCTATCATGACACAAGCTTCACGTTGTGCTTATGTGGTGGATATACCAGTCAGATATTTTTCTAGAGAAATCACTTTGATACAAATACCGAGCATGGGAATGATTGACCCAGGACGACTACTTATATTTATGACATATGTTGTTGTTTTAGATTTTCCTCGATCCTCCAACTCCCCTTTCTCTACTAAAAATATTAAAAAGTATTTCAATCCATCGTATTTTTCCTCTAAACCTCAAAATTTAGGGGGGCATATGTTACAAGACAAATGACCTCCTCATCATCTTAGATGAGAAGGAAAATGAAGAAGAAGGGACCCGTACAGAGACCTATTTTTCCAAGGTAATGCACCCTAGAGACAAACATGAGGTCAAGTTATAGCACATTCGACTCATTAAAAGGGAGAGTTATTTTCTAGGTTAACACTTTGTCTTGCCTAGAGGACATTTTTTACCATGTTTTCATGAAGAAAGGACAAATTCGTTGAAACTGAATGGAATTTCCCTATTTTTTCCGAAAATGAGTCGGCTTCAAAAATTAGAAACTTGTGCTACAAACTGATTATATGCTTCTAAACATAACTAAACACCTATAGAGGGAAAAAACCAAGGAAAGGCAGAGAACATCAAGATTTTTCCCCATTCAAAATGGTTAAAAGGATTGGCCGATCGGAAGATCATGAATTTTTCTCAAAATTGTAAGTGCTTCAAATTGTATCGAACCTAAAGTGACCATAGATCTCATCGTTATAATTTCGGCTAGTGAACTGTTCAAAAAACCGATGTCATATGAGGGAGATGTCAGCGTTCGATCGATTTCCCAAAGCAACTAAAATTTTGTGACGAGCCTTTGACTAGGATGCCCAGTTAGCATAGAGGTAGTACAGTTGACAAAAGAGGAATATTCTCGGTGTAATATTCTCCTTTCGTAAATATCACAAGTCCGTTCTAGAGATAGATCTGTGGGGAATTTTTTCGGATATGTCACCTCTAAAGAGAGGGTTAGATCTAGAGGCTACTACTCGCCCTTCATAGACTCGCTTTCTATATCTATGTGAGATTTCTATTAGGAACAAGCTACTTTAGTTGAGAATATCTAAAGATAGAGCTACAACAATAAGAAAATACACCAATTGAAAAATAGTAGTGACACATACTCATAAAATGAGGGGAATCCATAGCTATCTCATTATAATAATAGAAGCAACACATGTATACAAAAATCTTGGGGTAAATGATACTCAACATGTACAATGCCAAGCCTCAAGAGAAGAGTACATAAATCATGAAAAGAAACTCGCTACACTTATAAACCCTAGATATGACAACGCAGCTTTAAAGAGAAATCGCATGCTACAAATTCCAAATGCATAGATATACAACGATATGGTACAAAATAACATTAGATGAAGACATCGACTCCCAAAGGCTACCTCCCATCAATCCCGGGAGGACTGACAATAGAACCCAAAATCGCAATGCTCGGAGCTGTCAGTGGGCACTACAACTAAGAAATAGAACTAGATGGAGATGACTCGTAGACGATGCGCAATCTAAATATGCCTCCTCCAATGGATATTTTGAATGAAACACCGTATCCCTTCATCAAAGATATCTCCTCCAACAATCTGCAGAGCCCCACTACAAATGCTCTCAAGAAAATAACGCAACGACTCGTGTGAATTTTGTTGTTCTGAGAAAGGAATGAGATGGCCTTAGCACAAAGTCCGCAACAAATGTTCTAAAATCTCCCTCACTAAATCCTCAAGGGATAGGGACTCCCTTCCTCTCGAAAACTAGCTCCGGAAGTGGTGTAGATGTCCTCCACTACAACTATCTTCAATGTAGCAAAGACTCTTGAACAAGAATAACGTTGTCACCAGAGATAGTATCTTTGGCCTTGAGCCATGAAATGTGGAGAATGAAGAACAACACTTCAAGAGGCCTTTCAAGAAGGGGAAGGAATCCTAACAGAAATTCCTCCAGCACTCGTTTGTAACCCGCAAGAAGTTGCCGTAAGTCCACCGTACTCAAAGATGGATAATAATCAACATGATCTCCAATGGCTACCTTGCCCTCATTTTTAACAATGTGAGCTCCATCTCAATGGACCCCAGTCATTAGTGTGCCCTTCTCTCTAGAATCTTCCCTCCTTATCCGACCCATGTGTGGCCCACAATGTGCTCTCCACCTCATGCTACCAGTGCAGCCTGACTTTGGTCAAACTTGGCTTTTCCTTCTTGCATAAGCCTTTCACATATGGAGGTGTGAAATAAAGTCTCCAAAAGTGATCCTCCTTCATACCAAGAGGATTTTAATTACCTATTCATTAAATGAATGGGTCTCCTACCCATTTTATTTATCTTCTATACAAAAATTAATGTTCCATAAAAATTGGGAACATTACTAGTCTCTCCTCTCAAAGATTGCTTGTCCTCAAGAAAGTACAAGGGATAGACTGATTTATTTCTCTACTTCCCCTGTAGCATCCATTCATGATAAACTCTCTCCAAGAAAAGGATGCCATATCATCAATCAAGTGTTGAAGTTGTCCCTCCAACATATGCAATCTAGCCTTTGGTGAACACTCCCCAAATAGTCTGCTCATGTAGAAGTAAATATACATGAAGGAAACAATGGGTTGTTCTAAGGTCTCCTTGAGGCACGAGATCTTATGTATAATGGGACTCATCTGTCCCCATATGAATCTCCCATCCCTGACAATCATCCATACAACATAAGTTCCTCCCAACATGGCAACTCACACAAATCTCCCTCCCACCTTGAGCTCCCGAAATGAAGGTGGGCTACGAATCAAAATATTTCAAGCCTTATAGATTGCCTCATGCTATCCTCCTCTCCACTCATGACAAGTGTAGAGTGTGATGTTGATCATGGGCTATGAAAAATATTGCCCTCAATTGGCAAAATGAAGAACAATCCTCCAAGGATCTCTCCTCCACTAATGATAACTGCCTGGCCCAATACATTTCATCCATGATGAGTAGGACATGATCATCATAGAATACCCCAATTACATGTTTTGTTGTAGGTTATACCATGTGCATCAAGGTACAAACAATGTCTCATAGTGCTACAATGCAATCTCATCCACTACAGCCTACGTAAAAATAACATCATAAAAGCATTGTATAGAAAATATAACTCTACTACCTAATAGTAAATAGATGAGTGAATCAGCAATACAAAATTATATACATGCCGAAATGTATACAATGGATGTATATCATCATCAAGCTCATGGCCCACCTCCAAAGAAGGGAAAATAACTAACCGTGGTGGCCATGTCTCTCCTCATGTTCCCACTAGAACATGCAATGCAAAAAGCTACTGGGAATCTCCTCCCTCAAAGATACATTCAACTCATGTGTCATTTCGAAAAATCATGCCCCAAATAATGACATGGAAACATATCATCAAATGGAAAGCATGCTACTCATAAAAATAGAGGAAGTATCGATGGTTTCATATGGTGCGGAAAGTACCAACAGCTTTCAAGAGTGCATAACGCAAAGCTTTATGAAAACTACTAGCTTAAGAAATGTACAAGGAAATTAAAGTACAATACGAATTATATGAATTAGCTTATCATGTATAATGGAAAACATTTTCCCAAGGCCATGTGAAAGATGGTTGTCTCCATCATATGGTTTGGCCCAACTTTTGCTCATGGAGCAACATGAAAATTTTGCCCTTTTTGAGGAGCCATGCACTGCAACATAATGATAAGAGCATGTAGATCAGAAAATATAAACACAAGAATCTTACCATAAGCCGGAAGTAAGATGATATATGGATCTATGTATATGATCCTCCTCCCAAGTATCAGCCTGGTGAGCTCTGCAGTAGCGTCTTGCCCATGCCAATCTTTGTTTTCGACATGCTCTTTGTCATGAACATCTCCGATGATGTTGCCGCAAATGTGAAGCTCTTCCCAAGATGGAAATTCCTCCTGATCAGTCCAAGCCAAAGAGTAATCCATTTTCACTATGAGAGTGTCCCTCCTCCACTCTTGCAACACCATAAATATTATGAGAGAAAATCTTCTTGTGTTCTCTCCAAGATAGCTCAAGAAACCCAAGTGCTTGTCGCCTCTCATGCTCACATCATGTAACTCATGTGATGAAGGGTACCATGACTGATATATATTCCATATCAGTTCCATTTATCCATTCTCTCCGACTACCAATGATGCAAACATCCTACCACCTCTCCTCTACTCCCATCCTCCCGGAAAAAGAGTACTCCAAGTGATGGCCAAACCCCTTCAAGAGGAGCCAGCCACAGTCCAAGCCTCTGTCGCCCTAGTATCATATATTTGCAAAGTGGAAAATCAGCCCCTTGCTTCTCATCCACACCCACTCATCTCCTTGTGGATGTCTTCTCTTTTTCCTCCTTTGGTACTCCTCCCATGAGGGCTACCATTCTCCCAAGAAATATCTTTCCCTTTGCATTTCATGGAAGGTTGAAATGCAGCTCTCCTTGGAGACCTATTAGAAAATATGTCTCACCCATGGCTATGTTGGATCCATGAGGACCCAATTGCGATGGAGGTAATATCTCCTCTTCACCCCGATCCGACAGCACTTCTAATTCCCTCCAATAGTGTAGCACTGCTTTCATCCTCGCGCCCAAGGTTTGTTCCCCGATTTATCATGGAGGTGCCATGGTTTATTTCATCCTCCAAAGGTTCACATCCCAACACTCAAGGGCCGAATGGGACTCATCAAAGTGCTTGAGGATGAGGGTTTATCTCTTCCTTAAACCCTTTGCATATAGGCAAAGGCATCATGGTGCTCGTGAATAGCAAAAGATGTAGATCCCGGGACCTTTAAAGATGAATTTCCACAATCCTTTAAGTTTTTTGCATGAAATGAAAAGTGGAACTTCACCATACCTTGCTGGATCCGGGGTCTTCTTATATGGCTGCACAGTTTGCCTCCTCTAATGCCATAGCTACCTCCTTCATAGCCTGAAAAGGCTACTCTTCTCCTTTGTCTCCTTTCTCCATCAAAGGTTTGAATCAACCTTTTGAGAAAATTCTTCAAAAGAGCTTACCCTTGAATGGACCAAGGGTTTGAACCACCAAAAAGAGGATTCACCCTCCATGTGCAGCGCTACAACATCCATCCATTCTTCCTTTCCGCCATCGGATGTAGCCGTAAAAAGGCTTCTAGATTTTTCACCCAAGCTTTTAGCCGAATTGTCCCCATCAAATGGAGACAATAGAAACCTATTGCCTCCGATTTCTCGTTTTACCATAGGGCCTTCTCTCCTCCTTTTGTTGAATAAAATCGGGAAACGTTGTAAGCTTCCCGAATTCCGTAGAATGGAATTTATATTCATCCGTGTATTGATTTAGAACCGATGATCCAAAGCATCTCTCATTCTTGCTTCCTTTTGGGAGAGACAGGGCATGGACCTTGCTCTTTCTCTTCTTGCTTCTCATCCTTGGGAGGTTCTTCTTTGTTCTGAAAATAGACGAGATCAAGCTCGTATTCTTCATCATCATCTTCTTCCTCGTTTCTTGGGCTTGAAGGCCACAGCCGCAGCCAAGAAAGGCACTTTGATACCACTCGTAATATTCCTTTTCGTAAATATCGCAAGTCTATTCCGTAGATAGACTATGGAGGAATTTTCTGATATTTCACCTCTAAAGAGAGGGTGAGATCCAAAGGCTACTTGGCCCTTCACAAACTTTCCGTCTATATCTATGTGAGATTTCCTATTAGGAACAAGCTACTCTATTGAGAATATCTCAAGATAGAGCTATATAGAAAATACACCAATTGACAAATAGCAAGATACATCTTTATAAAATTTGAGAGGAATCCATAGCTATTCTATTATAATAATATTAGCAAAAAATGTATACAAAATCTTGAGGGAAATGATACTCAAGATGTAAATGCTCAAGCTCTCAAGAGAAGAGTACATAAATCGCGAAAGAAACTCCGCTTGTTACATAAACCCTAGCTATGACAAATACGTTAGTTTTAAAGAGAAAATGCATGCTAAAAGTGAAAAATGCATAGTATATACAATGTATATGGTACAAAATAACATTAGGAGTGAAGATATCGACCCTGAGGCTGCCTCCATCAATCCTAGGAGGATTGATCATAGAACCCAAAACTGCGAAAATGCCGGTAAATGTCATAGCAGGCTAGCAACTTAGAAATAGAACCGGATGAGATGGATGATGATGCCCAATCTAAATATTCCTCTCCAATGGATCTTTTGAATGAAAGGGCTGATCCCTATCGAGATCTCTCCACGCAACCGTCAAGAGCCCCAATACAAAATGTTCTCAAGAAAATACAGCTTTCAACGTGGTGAATCAGCACCGTGGGGCAAGAAATGAGATGGCCTTAAAGTGAAAAATTTGCAAAAATGTTCAAATCTCCTCACATCCTCGCAGGGATAGGGACTCCCTTCCTCCGAAAACTAGCTCCGGAAGTGCGTGTAGATGGGGCGCCGACCGCAACTTTTCTTCAATGCAACAAAACTCTCTGAACAAGAATAATGCCGTCACCGGAGATAGCTAGCTTGGCCTTGAGCCATGAAATGTGGAGAATTAAGAACAAACTCAAGAGGCCTCTCAAGAAGGGAGGAAGCTGCTACATGAATCGAGCAATTGCTAACCGTAAACTGAAGTTAGGTTATAAGTCCACCCACCAAAGATGAATAATACCTCAACATGATCTCCAATGGCTACCTCGCTCCTTTTTAAAAATGTGAGCTTCCATCTCAATCGATCGCTCTACTCATTATGGTTTCTCTTTCTCTACAAGGCCTACCTTCTGATCCATCAGTACTGCCCACAATGTGCTTCCACCTCATCCTCACCGCACACACCTGACTCGGGTCAAACCTCGGGCCTCGCCTTTCTTGCATAAGCTCTCACACATGGAGGTGTGAAATAAAGCTCCAAAAGTGATCCTCCTTCATACCAAGAGTGATTTTTATTACTTCTATTAATCAAATGAATGGGTCTCCTCACCCATTTTATTTATCTTCTATACGAAAATTAATGTTCCATAAAAATTGGGAACATTACACTCGTGCATATTCCCATTCTCTAGACCAATGTTATTTTGCCACATGGTGTCTTTTTGGGTCGTGTTGATGTGTTGTACATTAGATTTTGAGGAACCACAATGATTGGGTGACACAGTAGCCACGTAGGGCCGCCACATTCCCCTTTGCGCATATAGTGGTGTAAAATTATTGTTAGAGCTTTTCGGGTCCACCCTACATGACCTCCACGTGCAATTCGTAATACTTTTTGACCCAACTCCACCATAATTTGTTTCTCATCGTCTACAGAGTTGTCTCGCTATTTGAAGGTTTCAAACCTCAGCATGGGAACCATTGGAGGTCCCAATGGTTCATGGCCCGTCGTGTGCCTCACACATGATTATAACTAAAATCGCGTACAATAAATGAAATGATGACAACAAATTGCAACCACTTCACATTTAACCATATCACATGGCAAGTGTGTTTTGTTCCGCCGAGTTAAGTCAATGGTTTAAATTATAGAAACCACAACATTTAACACCATAATCCTTATCACATGCATGCGTGACCACTGTGTTATATGATGGCATTTTCTGTGAATGCCGCCTGCCACAATTTTAAGCTACAATAATGAATGTGAAATGTCATGACGTGCTCAAGCTTGGTCTTAAGATGTGGCAAACCCGCTTTAACCTTTAAATTTAATGTGAATGGTTAGCATGGCAAAGTTGATTTAAGCTGCGCCACTACTGGTGTAACGTAGGTTTCCACCAAGCAGAACACGTGGATAAGTGTAGTTCTCCACAATTAGTGGGAGGTTTTATAGCCGCTGGCTGGGAAAATGGCTAGGGAGGGTCTCTTTTTGACCACTTTGTGAAACAAGAGGCTACTCACACCTAATTGGAGCATTTTGGAGCCATTGTGAGAGGAAAAATATCCATCTGGAGTCTACTATGCATATTTGGAATTCTGAGCATAGTGGAAAGCAGGGATATGCCACTGGGAGTTGGACCAGATGCATAGCCTGTGAAGGGTGAAGTGCTTCATCACAGTTCGCTGCGTAAATCTTATGTGTGATGTTATTTTCCGTTACACACTATTTTTTAAGTGTTATTTAGGCTTATTTACATGCTTAAAAAATTATAATTTCATCTATGTTTCATGCGTTAAATCCCTCAATCCTTAAGAAAACAAATGGAGACAAATATTTACATGTTTTATAAACTCGAAAGAGACACTTAGTGCAACAAACCACATGCTGCACTTTCAGACATACTGGTATCGCAGACTAGAGTCTATTCTCCGGTGTTTTATTATGCAAATATTTGTTTAATTTTGGCAAGTTTTCACATGCGTTTACTAGGCTCAAGCTTTAAGAGAGGAGAAGGAAAAATTGGTGGAAGCAAGAGGGTCTCAAAGTGAGCCACAACAAAGGAGGGAAAGATTTCCACATTGTCCACTACCTCATTTCACCTCCAAAAGAAGCAGGCATGGCATCAGCATGCCTCCAGAGAGAAGGAGAAATCCATGAAGAGGTAGATCCCAAAGAAGAAGAAAGGCGTTTAGGAAATCATTCTCTGACAAGGACTCGAGATGGTGAGAATCCTTTAACAAGAAAGGAATAAAGAGATTAGACGAGAAGGATCCAAAATTCACAAGGAAGGACATGACCATCGCAGAGGTTAAAAATGATGAAGATAAACTCGAAGAAGGGAAATGGAGGAAATGGAGGCGTGGAAATTCACCATCCTCACCCTCATCATCATCATCCTCTCACTTCATCTTTAGTACACTCGTGCACACAAGTCAAATAACACCGGTAAAATTCCTTTTCTAAAACTTGAGTTACAGTGCTAGGATGAATTTCTGAATCGCAAGTGTATGAAAAGCTCAATTTAGTTGTTCATAACAAACAACCCTAATATCAAAGATGGCTGCTTACCCTCTTAGATCCGTGCAATTTAAACGACCAAAATAAATGCGTAAAAATCTAGATCTCATGAAATATATTAATTAGTGAATAAAAGGAAGAGTTGTTCCATGCATCCAATAGATAATAAAGAGAATGTTTTTAAAAAGAATTTGTGTATTTTTTTACACTTTCTGGGAAGCGAAACAGCAGAAAGATGTTACCGCTAGCCTTCACATGTGATGGGTTTTTGGTAAGTCCTCAACACTTCAGCATCTAAGATCTCTCTTTGATGTCGACAAAAGCAAAGACAAAAAATGGAAACTCAAAGCGAGCCTCACAAGAAAAGTGGTACCAGTATGACAATGATGGAGGACGAAAACCAGAAAAAGAAGTTACAGATCCAAAGTGATCTTTAGGCAAAAAAATGCAGTGAGTGAATGAGAAAACCCTTGTATTTATAACAAAATATTGAGTTAGCTCCAGATATTGTGCATAAATTGAAATATTATTAACCAAACTCAATATCCAAATTTTTATAGAACATATTATTATATCGAGGGAAAAAGAAATTAACTTTGGTCAAATCCCTTTATTTGTAAATAACAGATAAATAAATGATTTATTTATTATTTTAAGGATGTAATGGAGTAACAATTAAACAAATAATGATTTATTCAATTATTTATAAATTATTTAGTCGAATTTGATAGGAATATTATTTAAATAAAGTCTGAAATGATCATTCACGAGATAATAAGATAAAGTAATGATTTATCTAATTAATTTTCATGTTTTGGGTTAAAGTGTGACCAGGAAATATTAATTAAAATGTTGTTTAACTAATTATTCCTTTGAGCAGCCAAACAAATGTAGACTTTATTCAATATTTTCCTTGGGGTCTCTGCTGGGACCAGCACAACTTAATAAATGCAAGGAACACTAAGTTATTTTTCACATAGAGAGTGCCACCTTACCTAGGTAAAACTGGTCTTTACATGGCACTTTGTGTCCATCTAATAGCACAAAGTTAGATGTGACCCAAAAATGGTGCACATATTTTCTCAGCCAGGTGAGCATTAGGAGCTAATCGATATCGTACCGAAGTACGTTGTAGTAAATCAATCACTAGACACCGAAGTGCAAGTCGGGACACAGAACATATAAGGTAGACCAAACTCACTAGAGCACTAGACGAGGAGGTGAGAGTCACAAGTGTGAGTAAGTCTTTTATGAGTGAATAGTCATGTGCTATAGAGTGAGGAGGCACACCTCATGCCTAATGAGACAAAGTACAAATGAATAAAGCATCCAATAAACAAGGGATTGAACTACATAATACACATGCTAGCATAAAACATGACTTAGGTAGCACATGATGCTGAATCCCACATACATATTGTAACCTAGAATAACGCACAGACCGTCAAAGGCAGGTTGAAGACGCTGGAGTACGTTGAGATATAAGTACATTAAAAGTGCCCCTACAAATAGGAAAGGGCTTCTTGGTAACCGACCGATCACATGCAAACCAAAAGGCAGCTGAAAGCGCTGAGGCCGACATCATAAAATTCTATGGAGCTTCACCGAAGCTGCACATGAAAGTAGGCTCATCCAAGCATGTGGGGGCCACCTCAGCAGAGGTCCGAAGCATCTCACAAAAACTCGGGAATCACTAGCCTCACTCTTCAACATCACTAAACCATCACAGTATATAGCTGTCGATCATGTTGCAGGAGCTAGCCGAGAAAACCAAGGCAAAAGGTACAAGGAGTCACTTTTCCTAACTGTATCCAACAAGAGTGGAAGGACGAACCAAGGTACACTACCCTCCCAGATTTGTCTTCTGAATGAAATTGGGATCCGATTCCCACGTGAGTGAGGAATCCGTGCGTAGGGTGAGGAACATAAGGATCCCTCAACTAAGTGCAGTGAAAGAAAGTGCAGAGCAGCCTACGACGCGTAGGGATGATGATGAAATGTCACCGAGTAGCATGGCATACGACTTCCCTCGTAGAGACAGATGGCAATGGATGACTCGCAACAATGACTGAACATCAAAGGGGGATAGAAAGTAGGACTGAAGGCCTGTACAAAGTAGCGACACGAGAGAGAGAACACGAATGAAGGACGGAGTGACCAGGTATCCGGATACAAAGGGACTCGTGATAGGCTCCATGGATGCGACGATGACTCAAACTCAAATGCTCTAAACACAGGGTGAACTCAGTGATGTCGCCACATAGAAAAGGTCTAGTTGGGACCATAAAAACATGAGTACAGGGATGGTTATTGCAAACTAAAATCGACATGACGCATGGACCAGTGCGGAGGCAAAGGTAGCCCAAGTGCAAGTGTTTCAAGTGACAAATTTGATTTTGAGGAAATGGTGCAAGTGATGCTTCTTGGACAAAATGCTGACAAGGTGAAGTATAAAACTCGCAGCATGATCGCATGTATACCGCATCTGAGAGCTCCTGTAAGAGCCTTTCCGACGGTACAACGCAAGGGCGTCAATTTGAGCTTGCGCTGTGCGCACGCAGTAAGGCGAGAAAACTGTTTCTCTTTATTTAGTAAGGCATTTTTCCCTGCAAAATTCACTCATTTCAAGCGTAGCCATGGTGAATGTACGAGAGGAGAGAAGGCCCTCATCCTTTTAGCTGATCATAGTGGAGCAAAGTTCGACCACTGGAATCGATATCCGTCGCACAGTAGGTAAGAGGCATAACCGTGCTCTTTCATTTCAAAGGACTGAAAGTTCATTTTAGGTGCCCAAAGCCCGAAACAGACTACTCCTCTTTGAGTGGATGGACTGCACTTTGGGCAAATATCTATGACCTCGGGTAGCAAGTTTTGGGCAAAGTGTGTGACTCCGGGACCAGGATTTTTCCTGAAAAATTTTGACCAAATATCAAGTCCGTGTACTGTCTTTTGGCTAAGAGATTGGTTTTTATGGTTGAATGTCAGCTGTCTCTTTCAGTACGACAAATGTGACGTTTTGTGCAGTATATGGTAGAATTACGTTAATCAACTACAGAGTGAGAGACCTGGATACAGGTCAAGTTTGGAGATCCTGTAGGACCAGCATGCACCGTAGTGCAGGCAAGGCGTTTGGGGTTCTCGACTTTTGTGGAGAACCATCGGATGAGAGTTTGAGAGCCTTTTTGATGCCCACATTGTCGCTTATCGGGATCTCAACCATGAGAGCTGATAAGCAAGGCGCCACCGGACTGAGTTGAAGGTCTAGTGGTATATGTTTTCCAAGACTAGTCTCCCACCAATGGGGATGGCGTGAACACAGCAGCAAGCGAGGCCACAAGGGTTGAACATCATGGATTTTGGGAGTAGTCAACCAAGGACTCCGGAGTCAAGCGGTGACATGGACACCGAGCTCAGGGACTCCAGAGAGTCTAGGAGACCTGTGTGCTGTGTGCCGGGCCAGCGGTGTTGGGCGGATCCCTTGGAAACGTAGACACTCCACCACACGTCGGAGGGCGGAGTGGGATGCTTGTTGAGAGTGTATGAGACCTGATCACGTGCGCGATGATGATTGCTCGTCCTTGAAATGATAGCTGTCACTATGCAGTAGCAATTGAACGGCCATGACTATAGCATATGGCACACAGGTCTATTTCGCCTTTCTTCGCAGCTGTCCCGACACTTCGACCTCGCATACACCTCGATGGATGGGGCGAGGGAGCCCACATGAGCTTTCGTGAGACGACTTCCGTAAAGGAGGAGGTGGGGGAGTACGCATTCGCATCTCGACCCAGGTTATTTTCTCATTGGGATTAGATGCCACCGCACATAGATGGACTACTCCCTATAGTGGGATGAGTTATCATGTGACCCGGACTTGCCACTACCGCCCTGGCCGAGAAATCGGGGCTTGATGGTATGACAAGTTGCCAATATTTTATGTGCACTGTAAAGTTTTAGAATATTTTATATGGTACAAATTGCTTTCACTCTTTGGAATGCAGACAAACACCGGTGAAACCGTCAGCGGCATGGGATGACCTTGCACATCAAGAGCCATGAGACCTAGTGGACCCAGAGAGACCACGAAAATAAGGATGTAGCGCTTCTTTGTGGAGGACATCCTTCATACATGTGAGAGGCTTCGACCGGTGTTTCAAAGAGCGCCTACCAAGACTCAAGGACTGATCGCACACAGAGCCATGTATTTTTCACCTCACAAAGAAGCCAAGGCGTCATGCGCGCATGGCGATAGTACAGATAAGGACACGATGACCACGAGTTGTGCGTGAGGAGAGCCATTAGCCTCGGGATCCTCTAGACAGTGATTTGGATGAAAGGTGGTGCCTCAGCTTTGATTTCTTTTGTAACATGCTATGTGACATGTCACATGCACGTAGTTAGTTGGACTCCTACATGTTATGCGTACAAATATTATGGGTATGCACCATTTTGTTGATTTATGTTACTTTTATCGTGTTAAACGAAAGCTAAGTGCCAATCTAGAATATTGTTTCCACTCATCTACATAGTCATTTCATGCTCTAGCCACGTGACCGAATGTAACAGATTTCATAAATTCACACATCAAAAGATCTCACTCCGTAAATATCTTCTAAAAGGATAGGACTATGCACATGATGTACACCATTCAATTGCATGAAGGGAATCTAAATGAACATGAATATGGAGGATGCGATGTGGAAGGGAATCGGCTAATAAACCTCACACCGCATCATATTCGCGATTATTGTCGTAGACACTACCAATGCATACACAATTCTAGAGAAATGCAAGCGAATGTAAGTAAAAATGGCCCATATTATCAAGGCTAGACTTCAGTGAGTAGTGATCAGTAGCACCATCGTACATAACCGACATAAGATGTGGATGGGGGGTCCATCTCGAGAGGTGCCACAATAAAACAAATGAGAGTAGGAATAAAATTATCTGGAAACCCGAGCACAGTTAGTAAATCAAACAAACACTACCAGAGATGTGACTGGGTAGCATTTCTACCACCGCACATTGATGGTAAGAGATGGTGTGTGGAGTCACTCTGGCGATGGTTGGCCGGATAAATCGTTCTTTGTAGACAAGACCGGGTCTCCCTAGTGTCGAAGACACCCAGTAGCAAACGAACAACTCAAGGTTTGTCTTTCTCTAGATATATTCGTTTTGCAATTAAATGTTATGAAGGTGTCGATCCTACCTTAGATCCAAATGCTTATTTGTGGTCGTAGTGCTTCCATCCTATCAATAATCCTTCGTCGCAACAAGAGCTCTTTTGTCGCAAGAAAGTATCATATTTCGTTGATCTGCAATCACAAACAAGAAAATATCAATAGCACCTGTATAACAAATAATTATAAAACATATCCATCATAGTGATCAAGGAATCTATGAAATAAATGATCAAACGACAGCTTATTGAAATAAACAATCGAACGACAATTTATTGAGAAAAATAGAACTTGATTGTATTAATCTTAAAATATACAGAAGAACCTTACAACCTTAGCCTTGATGTTCGAAAGGCCTTCCCGAGGTCCGAAGCAGGAGTCTCCTCTACTTTGATAAGTCTTGCACTCTTCCTCTAGGAGCACAAAGAGGTATGTGATATTTCCTCTCAAAAGCTCAGCAGAAAGAAGTCTAAATCTTAACAGCACTTCAACTCAAATATTCTACCCATCAAAATATTCTTCAATCCTCCATTAGTTTTCTTAACATCAAAATCTTGTTAACCCTTTGAGGCTACCCAATGCCTCCTTTTATAGAGCAGATGAGGAGGTTAGGATTCCACCTTTAAAGGGATAGAATCCTCCTTCAAAGGGATAGGCTTCTCACATCAAGGGATTAGTTCCTTAAGGTGTGGGATACATGCACCTTACTAAAGCGTACTCATCCCCAAAAAATCTCATCTAGAACCTTCCAGAATTGACCAAAAATCAACTTTTTCACTTTGATTTCGCGCTTTTTTGACTTTACAGGGGTACCGCAGGCATTACACTGGAAAAATGCGTTCTAGAACGCAGTTTCTCTTCACATTACCTGCGTACCCTAGCTAAAAACGCATGCAGGCTTCATGTTACCTGCGTACCCAAGGCTTTTTTGAGTTTTAAGGGTTTTTCCTCCAGTTTCAGGGCTTGGAATGAGGAAAAAAGGTTGTAAGACTTGCAAAGGAGGTAAGTATGAGTGTCAATGAGCTCATACAGTTAGCAGAATGTCAAGGTGACAATTTTTAGTGTAACAGATTGCCCCCTAAAGTGCGAAGTCTGGAATAGATGAAGATGAAGTCTGTCATATATGAAGAGTGAAGTACTTTATCATTTCAAGGATCATCTTGTGGACACCCCAGTCGGAACCTGTAAAAACATTCAATGCAAAATATATATATATATGTAATCATATCATCGCTGAGGTAGGCATTCCCATACTCAGATCAAAAACTAACTAGAACTAACTCTAAATTGTTCTGATACAGGAATGATTTTGAATACATCACAGTATAGACATATGTCGACACAGCATGGACGCAACCATATGTTTATAAATAGTCTATTGTATGAATGATAACAAAATTCCTCACAGCCTGGATGGTAGAAACTAGATCCAGGGTCTTGATTTCCGCATCTCGAACCAGTACGATTCTATCCATGTGATTAAATGTGTTGAAGTCGAACATGGTAGAAACCACTTGATTACCAGTTAATAATGTAAACTGTTAACAAGTGTGAGAGAAACCACCAGTAATGTCAATGGCTCTCAAAGTACTCAGTACAATCCATGAAATGTGAATGAATGAGCTGAAGTCAAACATGTCATGGAATCATTCGATCGAAGGTCAATGATGCAACCTGTCGTCGAAGGCGAGAAACCTGCCATTGAGGCATGCAGATTTCAAGGTACTGACGATTTCTGGATCAACTTCCTAGATAATGTGCTGATGTCGATAGAAAGTGATCTGTCGTAGGCAAGCCCACAACACAAAATCATAGATCAAGTTTTGAAAATATATTGGCAAGGACTGACTCAGGGATGGTCAAAGATGGATGACAGATATTTTGCAGATGAATGGTTTTATTTGAACTGTTCTCTTGGACACATAACGACACCGCAGATGGCTTGGTGACAATTGACCCAAAGCTAATACCCAGAAACCGGCTGAAAAATTTTAATGTGGTTTGATTAACTGTTAGGTAAAGGATTTCCCAACCCAGGTGAATATAAGTGTCGTGTCCAAGAGTGGTCGACTGAGTTTTCAGAAAATTTAAAATACAACAAACACACCCATTTTTCTCTCTTTTTCCCCACCATTTCTGGCAAGTACCTCTTTATTTTTGACAAGCTTGAGGAGGATAACATTTGCTTGATTATAAGCTCATCCTTCGGATGAGTCCAACTTAGTTTAAAATTCGAACCCTAAGAAGGAGTGGTTCGTTCCCGTTGAAAATTAAACAGGTCCTTTACTGTTAAGTTTTAACGAGTCCAGTATAGGAGAAACTCGGTGTTTTTCAGTTTTAGGGAGTCAGAAGAAAAACTTAAGAAAACTCCGTGGGTGTACTTTTTCGTAAATTTAGTCTCTCGAGCCCGAAAAATGATAAAATAATGCGGGAGAGAACTCTATTGACCGTAATTAGTCAACGTATACATTTTTCGTAAATAGTCCATTTCAGTCCGTAAAAGGGGTAAACTTATACTGAAGGGACGATCATTCATTTACTTTAACGAGTTCGAATAATCAAGTACTCGGCGATCTTTTCATATTTAGAGAGTCTGAAAAGGGCTTAAAAGAGAACTCCAAGGTTTCGCTTTTTCAGTAAGTTTTAACGAGTTCGAAAAAGGGATAAAAATGTACTCATGGTTTTCACTTTTTCGTAAGTTTTAACGAGTTCGAAAAAGGGATAAAAATGTACTCATGTGGCCGACTTTCAATTTAATTAACGAGCAGGAAAAGACGGAAAGAACTCGGCATTTTCATGTTTTTTACGAGAATGAAAGATAGCAAAATAATCTCGAGATTTTCATGAGTTTAACGAGTCTTGAAAATAACCGAAATTGACTCCAGATAGGTTTCATTTTTACAAAATCTTGAAACAGAGAAAAACTATGCTTTAGAGTGGTTTCATTTTTACACAAGCTTGAAACAGAGAGAAAACTGTGCTTGATGCCCCCTAAGCGTAACTGCTAGAGCACATGCCCCCCCAGCTTCATTTCATTCAACTAAGTACACTACTGGTAATTAATAGCTGGATGGAATGAAGGTTCATTTACGAGATAATATGAAAGACCCGACCTAAAAACTAACCTAAATATATGACTTAACATTTACGAGGTCTATTCAAAGACTCGACTCAATTAGGGGAGGATTTGTTTCATTTTTTAACAAGCTCGACACAGGAAAAGAACTATGCTCATGGCAACGTGTTTCATTTTTTAACGAGGTTGACACAGTAAAAGGAACTATCCTCAGAAACTACTTATTTCTAATCTACCTACATAACCTACTAATTCATTTTTTAATGAGGTTGACACAGGAAAAGAACTGTCCTCATACCTAATTCATTTTTTAATGAGGTTGACTCAGTAACAGGAACTATCCTCTGAACAACTGATTCATTTTTTAACGAGGTTGACACAGGAAAAGAACTGTCCTCAGACGTAATTCATTTTTTAATGAGGTTGACTCAGTAACAGGAACTGTCCTCTGACCAACTGATTCATTTTTTAAAGAGGGTGACACAGGAAAAGAATTGTCCTCATAAACTACTTATATCTAATCTACCTACATAACCACTCCATTCATTTTTTAATGATATTGACATAGAAAAAGAACTTTCCTCATACATGATTCATTTTTTAACGAGGTTGACTCGCAAAGGAACTCTCCCTCACCAACTCCATTCATATTTTAACGAGGTTGGACACAGGAAAGAACCATCCTCGCACTTGATTCATTTTTTAACGAGGTTGACTAAGTACTGTGAACCATCCTCATACCAACCGATTCCATTTTAATGAGGTTGACACAGTAAAGAATTAACTCATATAAATTACTTATTTCTAATCTATATTCTACTCTACAATCTAACTCACTGATTCATTTTTTAAGAGGTTGACACAAGAAAAGAACTATCCTCATACCAACTGATCATTTTTTAATGAGGCTGACACAATAAAAGGAACTATCCTCAAAGACATGTTTCATTTTTTAACGAGGTTGACACAGTAAAAGGAACTCTCCTCATCAGGTGACCTGTTTCATTTTTTAACGAGGTTGAAATAGTAAAATAACTATCCTCATAGTGACCTATTTCATTTTTTAATGAGGTTGACACAGTGAGAGAACTATCCTCATACGTGATTCATTTTTTAACAAGGTTGACACAGGAAAAGAACTTTCCTCTTACCAACTGATTCATTTTTTAACGAGGTTGACACAATAAAAGGAACTCTCCTCACACTCACTGATTCATTTTTCAACGAGGTTGACACAGTAAAAGGAACTCTCCTCACTAATTGATTCCTTTTTTAATGAGGTTGACACAGTAAAAGGAACTATCCTCACACTCACTGATTCATTTTTTAATGAGGTTGACACAGTAAAAGGAACTATCCTCGCCCACTAATTCTAATCATCTTCTAAAATCTAACTATATAACTCGAGGCTACTCAATGCCTCCTTTTATAGAGTAGATGAGGAGGTTAGGATTCCACCTTTAAAGGGATAGAACCCTCCTTCAAAGGGATAGGCTCCTCACATCAAGGGATTAGTTCCTTAAGGTGTGGGATACATGCACCTTACTAAAGCGTACTCATCCCCAAAAAATCTCATCCAGAACCTTCTAGAATTGACCAAAATTCAACTTTTTTAGTTTAATTTCGCGCTTTTTTGACTTTACAGGGGTACCGCAGGCATTACACTGGAAAAATGCGTTCTAGAACGCAGTTTCTCTTCACATTACCTGCGTACCCTAGCCAAAAACGCATGCAGGCTTCATGTTACCTGCGTACCCAAGGCTTTTTTGAGTTTTAAGGGTTTTTCCTCCATTTTTAGGAACTTTTCTCTGATTTTCAAGGTTTGGAATGAGGAAAAAAGGTTGTAAGACTTTGCAAATGAGGTAAGTATGAGTGTCGATAGAGCTCATACGAGTCAGTAGAATGTCGGGGTGACATTTTTTAGTGTAATACATCCCCAAATTGAAACAAAGAACATGACCCCACATTGGTTATAGAAAACGAGAAACATGTTTTGAAAGAGAAGAAACTTTTGTATTAGGGTCTAGAAATCTAAACGGTCTATTGTACAATGCCCTACATGCACTTCAAATTGGTACTCCCAACTCCATGCTAAGGCTCACTTGTGCCATTCTTCGGATGAACATCTTAACTTTGAAGTTTGATTCCAAAAAACCCAAGTCCCTGTTCTATGCCCAAGACCTCTGTTACACGAGTAGGAGTTACGACGAAATACTTCACAATAGGAAGCAAAAGAAAAAATCACAAAATTGCTCTGCTTTAGACTAATAATTTTTTACGTGCGAAAATTCAGCTGAGATAGTAAAAACATAATATCAAACACAACCAATCCACAATGGAATTTGAACATGAGGATTTATAACCGGAGAAAACCCTCTCTAGGTTAAAAGAAATTCGAGAATAGCTTTAAGATTCTACTAATGAGCGCTTACAACACCATAGAAATTACTTGTCACAATGAAATCGCTGTGAAGCAAAGCCCTTATGCAGTTTCTACATTTCCACAATGGAAACAAGAATCTTGCTATCTCTCATGAGCCCGGTTCTATGGTCGAGATCCTTTGCTATGTAGTTTGTCTTGTTACGCTAAACGTGGATTTGTCTTAGCTTTGGCTCTTTGGTTCTCATTTAGGATCGTGGCTATACGATCTTCTTTGTGGCTTTGACTATACAAACTTGTTCAATAGGAAAATGTTGACTACTGCTATATATAGGAGCTTCAATCGGTGCTCTCAAACACTTTTTTGGGCAGACTTTCTTTTTGTCTCTCGATTCAAGAGCGAACTTTGTTGGCCTTGTTTTTTTAGTCCTTGGAACTTAGTTCTCTCATATTTTCCATCCTATCCCCGGGTTTTCTCTTGAGAAAGACATAACTTCACGATATCAAAATTGACTATTTTTTGGCCATTTATCTTTAGTAATGGTACAACTTTAATTTGAGGTACATTCAGTACGATATCAGAAGAGCACTCTCAGGCATTATTCGAGTATTTTAGCATAACTACTACATTTAATGCCATGCTCTAATATTTATATCAACCATAGGCATTCTTAAGGTAGTTCCACGTTTGTGAAGCAGAAGGAATGCTTCTAACAACTTCTTATCATAGTGGTACAATTACGATTTTGCAGTTTATCTTTTATAAACCTCCAATTTTCCAAACATAGTAGAGGCTACGGGTTTGCATCTCAAATTTTGGAAAAAATCTGTTTAGTATTCTACGAGAAAATGCATTAAGAATAAAAAAAATCCCACAATTTTTAAAAAAGCCCACAATTTTGTAAAAAGCCCACATTTTATTAAAAATATAAACAATTTGTAAAAAGCCCCACAATTTTGTAAAAAGCCCACATTTTGTAAAAAGCTCACAATTTGTAAAAAAGCCCACTTTTATTTTTCTTTTTTGCTTATATATTGAGCTCCCATTGAGTTCAACAAGTCTTGGGTTTTCTACACCATTGAAAGAGATTTATTATTTTCTTTATAGGATAATTTGCATCAATGGAAGAAAACATTAGAGGTGGAAAAAAAAATTCAAAAGGGTGAAAGGGGTGATGGTAGAGTTTATTGCCCTTGCAAAAAAATGTTGTATGAGAAATAATGTTAGAGTTTTAATAGAAACAATAACAATGCATTGTAGGAAATATGGGCACATTGATGGTGGATCAAATGACTATCGTCAGTGGTAATTAATTATCTATCTTCATTTTGATTATATCGTAAAATTTTATATTATTTTAATATTTTTTATATGCGCACTAATCTTTAATTATTAATGTTTGTAATTTTCATAAAGGCATGTTGCTCCCCAACTTTTTGCAGATGATCAACCGGCTTCCATAGCTAAATAGTAGTAGATTAGATGATGTTGCACCGATTACAAGAGAATATTGCGGCAAATATTAGTATTGGAAATGATGTTGTACAAGGTGAAGAACATGAAACGAATGATGAAGGTAATTTTAATGGTCCCATGGAGGTAGATCATGATGACGATAATGAGGACAGATTCACATTAATGATGGGACAAATCAAATGATCCAAGACTTGTATGGTGAGTCAGATGATGATGGTGGAGATAAACGATGACGATATTTATGATGTACCTCGATTGAAAGGTCAAGTGAACAGCGTTTTGAACACTCAAATGCAACTCTTCTCTTTGCTACATTGTTCTTTGGTGAACTTAAAAGGTTATGAATAATTTGTCGAACGAGATGTATGACACAACTACTAAGGTATGCAATATGTATATACGATCACATATATGTAAATGTTGATTATTTTCCTTTTTTTAGTTGTAATAAATGTGTAAAATAATAACTTATATATATATATATATATATATATATATATATATATATATATATATATATATATATATATATATATATATATATATATATATATATATATAAGTTATCATAAAAACGGCCCGGTTTGAGCCGTGCCCGGTCTAAGGCAGCGTCGAAAGGCAATTTGGTCGGTTAGGACAGCATACATATATATATATATATATATATATATATATATATATATATATAAGTTATCAAAAACAGTGGGTTTGAGCCGTGCTTGGTCAAATTAGTAGTCAAGAGAAAGTTTGTCGGTTAGAACAAGCCTTGCAACCCGGTCAATAGCCTCTTCTCACTGTTTTGGCAGGATTAATCAGGACCTAACCAGACGGAGTTAAGATGCGGAGCGGCGGTTTATGCATAAACTAGCGGTTCCGTATACGACCGATTAGGTGCTCCTCCATGAGCTACAATTTCCTCATTGTATCCTCCATGAGCTGCAAATTCCTCTATTATACCGACAACAAACTTGTCTAATAACTCATACTCAACACCTTATAGAAGCAACAATACACATGATGGCTGATAAATACAAAGGCTTTGGCTAGCATAAAATCCCCTGGCGACATGCAACTCATCAAGTGTACTTGATGACAATTTTCGTTCTCAAAACAATTAGCAACAACCTTATTTCACACTCGGTTAGAAGCTCGTCGGGACCCTCTCTCTCTGTTCACACATACGCGACAACATAAATACAAAACCTTTCCCACGACATACAAGCAATTTGATCATGGAATCAAGGCGCAGTGCAAATGGTGCGACACCACTCAAGGGACAACAACATACAACCTAATGAAAATGTAGTGTGCAATAATAAATTGACCACTAGAAAATTCCCAGCTTGGAAATGCACTAAGCCAGCACCCTTTGAGGTCGGGTTTTAATGAATCTTTTTTAGTGATAAATTTCTTCAAACACATTGTGAGAAAGCTGCTTGAAGTTTTAATTCTCTCTCAACTTGTTACAAATAGCACTAATAGTGGGTTTCATAAACCAATTCGGTACCTCTAAGTGTTGTAGATTTTTTCTAGAAATTTATTTCCAAGCAAACATAGATAATGAAGAATACAAGATCTTCAAAATGCTAGTCGATATATATATAGTGAACCTAAATTGTCTTTAAAGGTGATACAATGATTTGACAACGGATCGAAAGCGGGGATAGATTGTATATTGTAATATTAACTCAACAATAAAACACGATGAATAATATAAGAGAAACCTGATACATTACTTCAACAAGTTTTCTTATGTATTTTTTGATGATATGTATTGCACTTGCTGCCATTTTGATATATTCACCTTTGCATGGTATATAAATGAGCAAAATTTTCATATTTTGTCTCTATTGGCTTGGAAACATGGTTGCAAATCTTAAAAATAGTCAATTAAAAAATAATTATTTAATGTATTTTTTTTAAAACCGGTTCATTGAGATCTGACCACTACTAGTTAGACCGGTTCCGGTTCGAAACCCGGTTCATTAGCTCCACTGGTCCGGTCACCAGTACTGGTTTTAATAACTATGATATATATATATATATAATAATCTTTACATTAACTAGTTTTTGTTTATGTTGTAGATTGTTGGGTGAATATTTGTTACCATCGCCAAATACTTTACCTCGAACATATCAAGATCTACGTGCTATTATGAAACACTTTGGAATGGAATATAACACTATAGATGCATGTCCTAAAGATCATATTATATATTACGAAGAACATGCATTGAAAGCAGAATGTCCAAAATGTGGTACCGGTAGATATTGAATAGATCAACTAACCAAAAAAGGTGCCTCCAAAAGGTTCTTTGTCATATTCCCATAATTCCACATTTTACGACGAATGGTCGGGTGTAACAACATAGCATAGTTTATGGATTACCATTCAAAGAATAGAAGTGGAGATGGTGTTCTTCGAATGTCTACGTAGATGGTTACTGCATTTAGAGAAATCGAGGAAAAAATATGTAGATTTTAAAAAATGAACCTCGTAATGTCGGGATTTCATTAGAGGTGGTGGTGTTAATCCATCCGGAGAGCTTAGATCTACTTACTCGAGTGTGGCCTATTTTCGTTATCAACAATAATATTCCTCCTTGGATGTCAATAAAGAGGGATCACATAATGTTGACTATGATTATTCCAGGTATTTGATACATTATTTTTTTGAATGTAACATTTTCATTTCTCTCGTTGTTTGCATAAATATATATTTTATTTATTTACTTACTTATATATACATATATCATGGTAGTAATTATTATGTATCGTAATTTTGAACAATTAGGTAAGTACTAGGTCAAATATATGAATGTATATATTGAGCCTCTTATCGATGAGCTAATACCGTTATGGCATGGCATCACTATGTATGACATCACTAAACCAATCAAGCATAAGAGATTTCAATGTCGTGGAATGCTTGTATGGACAATTCATGATGCCCCAGGGACTAACACATGTTTGTGGTATGTAATATTTCGTTGCACTTTAAATTATCTAAATTATATATACCATATTGCATGTTTTAAAAATGATCTCATAGTATATTAATTGTTATTGATCCATCTATGTGTAGGTCTTCAAACAAAGGGTAGATTTGCATGTCAGGTTGTGGCCCTAAGATGAAGTATCGTCATTAGCAGGACTTAAGAAAGATGGTGTTTGATGAGTTTAGGAACTTCCTCTCAGGAACCATAAGTATCGTACTCTTGAAAAACATCTTTTCAATGATAAAGAAGAAATTGGATTAAAACCACGAAGAATGACACCTCGGTTTTGGATGTTGGAATATAAGCGAGATTAATATTAGATCAAAGCGAGTGATACGTAATTTGTGTATATATATTATTTGTTTATGTAATGTTTGGAATTTTTGTTTTAACTAATGAATTTATTTTATTATATTTTATAATTAATATTGTTACGATTTATTTTATTCTTTGATATCAAGGTCATCGATCGCGGTGAAGGTACTAATATTGTACTTTCACCGGAATGAAAATGTTATCCTTCTCAATTAGCAAGGTTGCCCTAATATGAGGACCTAAAAATAGCTAATTTGTTTGATACAATGCATGTTAGGGAAGAATGTGATGAGAAAGCGTTATGGCAAACCATAGATGGTGCACATGATAGAGATAAAATTGACAAAATTTGTGCTAACATTGAGAAATCGAATCATGCAATGAAAAGTGTGATCGACAGATCAAATAACAATGGAGGTCAAAATTATAATAATATTCCATGGTTATTAACAGAACAACAAAGAAATGATGTAAAAGAGGTCGTTAGAAGAATTAAATTTCCAACGAGTTTTGCTTCAAACATAAATAATATCTTAGCGAAGAAAGGGTGACTTGATTGGGGTGAAAACACATGATTGGCATACCTTTGTTAAGGTAATTTTTTTGGTATATGTTTTTGTATGTTATTGCTTGAATACATATTTAAAATTTTCCTTTTTTCTATTTATTTTGGAAAGCAATAAAGATTCATTTTTTATTTTTATAGTATGTTCTACTGTATCTCTCCCAAAGCGACTTGAAAAACAATGTCAAACAAGTTATATATGGTCTTAGTAAATACATGAGGTAAGTAGTTTTGATTTATACACAAAATCTAATTGATACAATTTCTTTTAGTACTTAATGAAATGATGTATTAACTTAATTGTAATGAAATATATATTATGTTTCATTGAAATAACCTTGTGTAATTATTTGCAGATGGTTGTCATTGAAAGAAATCCATCGAAGATGAAATAAAGTATTAGAAGAGAGAAATTTCTCGGCTAATGTGTGAAATGAAAAAAGTATCTACCTCCAACATTTTTCAATGCACAAGAACACTACTTGATACACCAAGTTGAGGGAGATTGAAATTTTTGGACCAGTACACACAAGGTCAATGTGGATGGTCGAGAGGCACCACGAAATCCTTGAAGGCTTTGGTTAGATAAAGAGCAAGACTTGAGGGTTCTATGGTGGAGGGATATGTGGTATATCAATCCATGGTGTATATTAGTCATTATCTTCCTATATTAGTTGCGCTAGCCATAGAAGGTGATGGATTGCATTTGGGATGTGAACTCCATCAAAAAATTTGAAAGTGGAGCACTTTGTTGGGAAAAGGTAGAATGAAGAAAGTGAGAGGTAAAAGATTTATTATGTATAATACATAAAATGTTTCATTTTTTTACATCATGTATATGATCATTATATTCATTTAGGTCTTATTCTTTCACGGGTTTATTAATTAATATAATTTACCATGGTTATAAGTAATATTTATTAATATTGGTGAATTATTGTTTTTTTATTCGGGGGCTCAAGATTATGAGGCACTACTTTTATACATTGCAAACAATATTTAGTGGATGAGTGAATGGATTGAAACATGTAAAGCACGTAACGACGGTAGGTTATCATGGCAACTCATCGTGAATTGATTAGAGAAGCGTATCATAGTGGAGATGGAAACGTTCGAGACGGGGGAAATCGATTTAGCATATGGTTTCAAAAGATAGAAAGGTAAGAAATTAATTCACCTATTTTATTCATTACTTATTTTATACTATATTTATAATGTGACAACAAGTTTGATTTTTAGGTTAATTTTTCATCTTTGCGTAAATTATATGATTAATTATTAATTGAGAATGCATCTTTTTCATGTTTGGCATATTGCGGTTGAAACATCACAAGGCTATGTGGTGCAATGGTCGTAAATTTGCGTTAAAGCGGTTGGATGATAACATGAAAGCTTCGATAGTGGGATAGCTGTGAGTATTCCGGGTCACTAATGTTTCCTCCAAGAGTGACGAGACATCCTCGAGAATACGAAAATTAGATATTATGGGTTCTTAGATGATATAGTTGAGTGTGACTTTAATTTCTTCAAAATAGTTTTGTTCGACGTCAAATGGTATAGGCTACGAATGAATGTACGTGATGATGATAGAACACTTATTCAACATGAGAATGGATTTCCAATGGTTAAAACATCACAGTTTGAAGCAGGAAAATATTGCTATGTTTTTCCAAGCCAATGCGAACAAGTCTTTTACTCAGAGGTTCCAGGTGAGAACGAATGGTCATTTGCTATTAGATATGATCCAAGAGGAAGGCCAATAGAGTATACTGTAGAGGAAGAAGATGATATTGATCTAGAAGAAGATGATGCAGTGGCAGATGAGCAGGAAGATGCATTGACAGACGAAGAAGATATCTTAGAAGATGAACCAGGCATAGGATATGAGGCAACAATCATTGACGATGATGTCGATGAGGATATTATTGAAAATGACATAATTGATGATGATGATGACATGGCCAATCATTTCAACACCGTTTCTGAATCAGATGTTGATATAGATGTCGATCAGTTGGATGAAGATCAAGAAGATACAGAAGAAGAATATTAATATGGTATCTACTGCCAGTGCCCAAAATTGGTGGTACAGGCCATGTGGGCCTCTTATGGTATCTACTACCAGTGCCCAAAAGACAGTTAATATTTATGATATTCGTGATGGAGATCCTGTGATTTCAATGTGTTTGTTTTGAGAGTTTAGGTTTCATAGTAAATCATCAATGGGCTCTGAAATAAGGCACATAGAAATCTTGGATACATGTTTCATGCCAAAATCAATTGTATCTTCCATAAATACACAATCTACCACTCTGTATAAATCTTCTTCTCAGACAATATTACATCTCCCTCATTATACAGGTGGTGTTCTTACATGCATAGCAAAGGCATTGTTTTGGAAATCATTTTATAAGTCACTAGATATTGTGGGTACAAGGATCTAGGGTCTCCACATGTACTGTGTTTCCCGGAGACTCACTCTGCCTGTCCTTAAATTTGTAAACATAGTAGTATGCCAATGCTTCTTTCATTTTTTATGCATAAGACGATTTTTTGTCAAAGTCCATAATTGTTTTTAAGTTTTATCCATCCCAGTTTTGTTGTGAATGCACATGTTTTTGGCTCAACACAAATCTATTATATCTTTGTACTTTTCCTTTACTAAATATTTGAAATTTCTAGTTATATTTAGAGGTGTCTTTTAAGGGATGAGGGGAATTACTTGGATTTAGTGCTGCCCACTCTTAATAGAGGCTTACAGTAAACTATGACACATTGTGATGTATATCAGTGGTAGTTGGGGCAGCAACAAAATCAATTTCATGCTTCAGTAGATTTATTCTTCTTGGAAAGCTTTCAGCTAACAAATAAAAGGGAATGAAACATGCAACCAGTCCCCTTCCTTTTATTGGACCACCTGCTTTCTTTTTATGAGAGCATCTACAGGCTAAAGTTACTAGAAGTGGTCAAAAGTGAGTTTTGTTAGTTGGAAAAGTCCAACTATTCTTAGCCCTCAACAATGTTTAAATACTTCATAGGCATGTTAACCCCTCCTAGAATGTGTTGCGTAAGTGGATTTTGCAGAATTTTATGCACTTAGGGTTAGAATCAAATTTTGAAATTTGATGTAATTAGGATTATATTCAAGTGCTAGCCAAATTGGTAAAATTGATACTCAGCCATAGCTGAAAGTCAGTAATATGTAGTGGAGTCATTCTATGAAATGATTCAATTTGGCATGTGAATCTCACATCTAAGGGCCATTAAAATCCCATGGATGGAGACTGATCAGGATTCAACATTGCTGTTACTATTAGTGGAGGTGGGTATGGCACAAGTACAATAAAAATATTGGCAACAATAGTAACATCATAGATTCATAATCTTAATCTCTATATTAAATGAGCATTAGAATGTGACTTGATTTCAGTGAAATCTCTAACAGGTTTGTTCTAAATCGGACCTGAAATGCTCATTTGTGAAGATGTTTGAGGCTTGAGGTTGTATGACACTGCAACAATTAACTTGTTGAGTACATGATGACATTAGGTCATTGTGAAACTAAATATATGCTACTTTGGTATGAAGATTGATTGCTTTTAGGCAGGCTTTCAGTTGTGTAGAGTGTCTTGATTTTTATCTGGTCATGCATGTATGCTTGTCCTTTAGAGTGCTTTTTCTTAACCCGACAACAGAAATTTTCCGTCCATTCATTGGTTTCAAAGAAGTTTGACTGGTACAAAAGGAGCCTAGACGTGTAAGCACAGTCTAAATTTTGAGTATTCATTGATAAATTAAGCTTAAAATGATAGCTTGGATCTTAATTTATGTGTCAAGTTTTTATAAATGCTTGTTTTCTATTGAAGCAGAGTATATTTTGTTTATTTATTGATAGATAGAAACTCAAATTATTTTAACGAGGTCTAATGAAATGTTTGCCATCTTATGAGCTTTGCAGCCTGGTGGAGAACCTCTAGTGTTATGTTTTGTTGATTTTTCTGATACAAGATGTGCCGCAACTGCCTTAAAATTGATGTTGGTTGCACAAGGATTCGTTCCTGTTTTACTGTCAAATTTTCTCTTTATGGTAGCCTTATCTTACTACCATTACCTAAACTTTCTAGGCTATGATGGTAAGTTTCTTTTGTTAAAAGTTATTAGATCTGAACTGAATTAAGGTTCCATTTTTTAAGTTGTTTCTATACGTTTATCTTTAATACTTCAGATATTTCTGTGCATGTGCTATAGTGTTACCCTTCTTGGATAAGACAAAATTTTTCCTCTACCCTATTGGCTTTATTATTATTCTCTTTCCATTCTGTAAGTGATTCAGAGAGCCTGCAAATGTATATTTCTTTCAGTCTTTTCAAATTTGGTTTTGAACTTTCAAGTTTTCTGTTCTGCTAACTATACCATGTTTATTATGTGTTATTTTTTCGACCTAACATGAAAAATATATTTTTGTGCATTTTATGTTTAGTGGTACTTGCTAGCTTCAATCCTACACGATATGTTTTGAGTTTCTACTATGGCTAGAAGCGTTCAAAGGGAACCATTTTTATAAATCACCATTACCAGGGATGGAATTGTAGCTGATATGGGAACGACCAATGGGTGGTATGAAAATTTAGCCACGTGTAGCTCTTTGTAAAGGTGCTAATTTTAATCTCAATCACCTGCATTAGTTAGCAGAATTGTGTATAAACCGAATGGATACTTGTTAGTTTTTTGAGTTTGGTTTTTCATTTTGCTAGAGTCCATTCTTGTAAATTAATAGATTATTTTTTCCATCTTTTGTGGCAAGCTCTCTCTTTCTATGACCTGCCATTTTCTGCCTTTTTCATGACTGAATTTCATGTGAAAATTCTCAAGTTGATTGAACAGAAATGGATGTGGATTTTCTAGTGAATCAACAATTGGAAGACATTTAACTTTCTATCGAGATCCATTTTAAACACTAACGAAATGTGATATACAGATGATACCCTGTGTTTAATTTTTTTAAAAAATTGTTTGGCAGCCATTCCAGTCCAAAAACACTGTGGGCATGATCCAGAAGCTTAAGAACGAAATTTGCTGAATCCACATACATCAGCCATTTAGTTTTTGTAGATTGCGACAAAGAAATACAATGTAGCTGATGTTGGACAGTTAGGGCTCAACAGAGAGTGAATATGGAGTCTGAAATAGCATATGAGGATATCCAAAACTATGAAAGTAGAGTATTTATAAACCTTTTCATCAGCTAGTGCATTAAAGAGTCCAACTAACATAACCATTATTAAACAAATTACAAAGCACTCTTCCAACTAGCCAGTGAATATGACATAGGGAATCTCAGAAAAGATGTCATCATGTTTACAAATGATAAAAAATACCACCATGGTTGTGCATTGCATGGTTGATATGTTGTACATGTGGTTTATGTCCAGTTGCTTGCTTCAGGAGATTATAAAGTATGAAATTTAAACAATAGGGATGACAATGTTATTGATGCAGGGGCATTAGACCCAAGACAAATTTTGTACATAAATAAATGTAAAGGGGGGTCTCATGTTTTATTTCCCTATGCAATTATCCATAGTTGAGCCAATTTAGTTAATTTGTAAAGGAAAATGTAACTACCCGAATGATTAGTGGGCATAGGAAGAGGCAGTCCATCTCTGTCTGTCAGAGCGTTAGTCTAATTTGGAACTGTAGGAATTGTAAGAGTTTGTGAGTCATCGAGAAATTCGAATCAATTCATTGTAATTGATATAAAAATAAACCTCTGTGACAGAATCGGGAGACCTGCATAGAGAACTGCATAGGCTGCATAGAACTGTAGAGGAGACAGGGTAGAAGAGAAGGGCCAATCGATTGAAGATCTGGCCAGCTAAAAGCTTGTAAGTTTGGTCACCATATAAATGAGGAATTTGTCTCAGTATAACTGTGCATTCGTTGTTTAACTTTATGGGAGAATACCTTGAGTATTTGTGTATTGATTGATTTAAATTTTGTGTGGAATGCCTTGAATCTCTGTGTGAATAATCTATGTAGTTGAGTTGAATGATGTCCTGTGTAACTGGAGGGCTTGAATGGTACTCGGTATCTGATGAGGTGTTGATTTGTTTATGAGTCTCAGTGCTTAACTGCGTGATAAACCTGTGTTAAACTAATATATGAATTGTGTGTGTAAGTTCCACGAGGGTGTGCATATATAGTACAGGTCGAAGTCCTGTATTAATCAATGTTGGATTTTGTATGGAAGCCACACCCCGCAAATTTTTGACAATCGAATCCCAAATATGCTCTAACCTCGTGTGAATAGACCAATGAGAATCGATGAGGGTTCATGAAGGATGCAAGTAATTGTTATTCCTGGTTGCCGAGCGAGAATTGAGGGAGAGTAGATATTGAACTGTATTATGTGGGAAAGATTTAGTTTTGAAGTCAGGTGGAACCCTGAGCAAGAGTAGTCGGAACTGTGAGGCCCGCACAGTAAAGATGGGTTTCCGACATATCTCACCACCTTTATACGGTAAGCTGTATTCCCCATTTGGACACGATCAATGCCATGGGCTGACACGTGGCCTTAAGTAATTTTGGAAAACCACTCTCATCACGAGTTAATGATCATGCAATTAACTCGCGCGATATCCAATTGGATCATTGGATCGTCGAAGCTGGTGTGACGTATTATCCACCATTGGATGTGGAAGGGTCGTAGGCGCTAGGCCCCACATATATAAATATATATGTTGATTGTCGCTGTCCTAACTACGGTTTACGGTTTTAACCACGGTATGGCATGTTGGTCGCATTGACACAAGTTTAATAATATATGTGTAGCCCGAACATTATATAAAGCCCCTCGTTATAAAATGAATGGTATCACTAAAGGCTAGTGTGGTCCGCCTTGTTATATGTTTGTTGTGGTCAAGCACTATTGTAATAAGGACCGTGTTCCAATCCCAGCCAACCATTAACATAACAAGTGTATGTATGTATCGTCCAAGGGTGATGGGTTTATATGAAATACGGGGTTTTAACCAAAAGAGCATATTTAATTAATATCTCAATCTCAGATTGAGATATTAATATACACAAGTGTATTATTTTTGTCAGTTAAAAGGAAGCAGAGTAGGTTGAGAGTAGATCTCCCCCGAAAGAAGAATGAATCTGATGGTATTGCATGAGATATTACATGCACATAATAAACCTTGAAATTTATATCTCAAATCTCTGAGATTTGAGATATTAAAGCTCTCAAAATGATTTGTTTAATTTGGCAGTCCCATACATAAGAATAGGTTGAGATTGAAGTAATGAGAAAACCAGGACTATGGGTTTACCCCGCCATCAGTTATATTCTATATTTCCATTTTAAACACTAACGAAATGTGATATACAGATGATACCGATTGCAGATAGTATTTCATTGTACTCAAAGGGCCTCTAACAGTCGTCAACCTTAGTAACAGTATTCTTCGTTAGAAATTTCAGTATGAAACCGCCTAACTTTCTGAAATCACAACTATCAAGTCAAATTTTTATGACTTTAGCTTCATTTCTTGCAAATACTGGAGAATTAAAAAAAAAAAAAACGTTACTCATATTTAACTGTCTCTAAGTAATCGACCATGAAATTTATGTTAAAGCAACTTAGCACAGAATGCAATTGCAGTATAAAAATCTCAAAATTGGAAGATTGCATTACCTACAAGGACTTGAATTAGCTTGGCACACTGTAAAACAAAAATAGGCAATAAATCAGCAGCTGTTTAATATATATATATATATATATATATTTTATTTTATTTTATTTTATTTTATTTTTTTATTTTTTATTTTTATTTTTATCAAAGCATCGGAAGACCGACGCCTTCAAAGCGTCGGAAGAGCGACACCTTCAAATCATCTGTAGAGCTACACCTACAAAGCGTCGGTAGAGTGACACATTCAAAGTGTCGGAAGAGCGACACATTCAATCCGTCGGTAGAGCGACACCTACAAAGCGTCGGTAGAGCGACACCTTCAAAGCGTCGATTTTGCGACGCTTTAAAAGCATGGTTAGACGTCAGAAGAGCGACGGTTTAGAAATGTCGGAAGAGCGACAGTCAAAATGTCGGAACGCATGTCGTCGTAATTGCGACAGTTATAAACGTTGGACAAGTGACGGTTTTGAAAACGTCGGAAGAGCAACGATTGTTTGGAAACCTTGGAAAAAGTGTCAGTATTGCGACGCTTTGGAAAAGCATCAGAATTGCAACGTAATGGCTAACCACGTTTTGTCCCACCTCGAACGTCGCTCTTGCGACGACTGTGTGTCGGAATAGCAACGAAGTGGTCATCGGAAATTGGGCCAAATTTTCTAGTGATGGATTACATGTCGGGCCTTCCTTCTACTAAGCATGGAAATGACTGTGTTTTCGTGGTCGTTGACATATTCTCAAAGATGGCCATTATGTCGGCCTGCAAGAATAATATCACAGCAGAAGCCACTGCTAAACTCTTCTTTGAACGAGTGTGGGTGCACTTTGGTATCCCACAGTCTATCATCTCAGATCAGGACAGAAGGTACCTCAACACATTTTGGTCCAG
>JAXQQM020067484.1:0-73439 GCA_034641835.2 Pinus albicaulis | reverse complement strand
TGTTGGGCCGTTAATATGCCATTATTATTATCACTTTTGAACACTTATTCCACCCATTTCTACTATTCTTCATCATGTCATTTATTATAATTTATTACATAAATCCATTTTATAATGATTTATGCTCTTATGAATGAATGTTATTTATTCTCCTTTATTTCTAATAAATTGATGATTATGCATGATTTTATCAATGATAGTTTTAAGAAATCAGTTGTAACATTATTCACCATTTTTAGCCTCCAAGATAATTTCCAGATTGAAGATTTGATCATTAAAAGTGCCAACTCAGAAATTCGCTGGAATAAGAAGTGACGGTTTTGAGGTTGAGATTTCGAGCAAATGAAGCAGAATCTGGAAAATCCGGAACATGGGTTTTGTCCAGAACGGACCCAATTAACTTTAACACAGAACGGTTTGCCCAAATTCGGCTTTTACTGAGAGAAACGCAGGGTTCTTTGAGCACGATTTTGAGATTTGTTGTTGCGGCCGTCCTCCAAATCTCAGCTGCAAAGCCAAATTCGCCTTGTTCTTGTTGATCAAATGGTTAGAAGCAAACCAATTTTGTAATAGAAATCATGTTATACTTATCTTTATTGTAACTTCTCTCTGATCTCTCTCTATTTAAATGAAAACGGAGATCAGAGATGGGGATGATTAGAGGATAATTGGAGGATGATTTGGGGATGAAAAATGATGGAAAAATGATGAAGAATGATGGTGGATTATTCATGATAGGATAGGGATTGTTGCATGCTGTAATTCTCAAGCCTTTGCTGTTGTAATGATTCCACAATTTTCTGATTAATACATGATTTGGGAGTTGCTGTTCATTCTTTTCATTCTGAAGTAACCCAGCAGTGTCCGCTGGCGGCTAAGGGCCCAGCCTCTGGTGGAGTACGCTGCTGCTGCTGTGTATCATATATTTACAATTGCTGCTATGTGATGGTTTGATTTATTTCCTATTCTTTTGAATTGCATTATTTTACAGTTTCATGTTTTTATAATGTGCTGTTAGAATATTTTATGGAATTATTTTATTGCACAAGTTGAGATTGAATCGTGTGGCTGTTCTTTTCCATCATAACAGAGATTATTATCCTTTTCAACTTATATTGCTATGCTGTTCATTTCAAATGTAAATCTTTGCTGTTCATTTCTGTTGATTCATTGCAAGAGTGCTTTTAAAGAGTTTTCCTAGTTTACTTTCAATAGCAGCTTTAGTTCAATTTCGATTTCCTTTTAATTGCTTTAAAGCAGGACTCTCAACTGTAGAGAACATTGGTTATTTCTTCCTCATTCCTAGATTGATTGTCTTGTTCCGGTTTGATTTCAATTGCATCAATATCCAGAGGAATGAGTTATTGCTACTGTATCCTCGATTGATGGTTGTTTGAGTGAATGATTTAGTTTAGAACATTTCAGTTTCTTGCTGTTCCAATTAGATTTTGTTTCCGGCTTTCATTTACTTTTGCATTTTAAGCACTATACTGCAAAACATTACTCTTGAGTAAATAGCCGCCTCAGACTGAGTACACTCTTGAAATAAAAAGTCGTCCCTGGGTTGATAATTAATGTGAAGGTAATTAGGAGTTAAAAAGACCCTTTTTATCGCTCCACACACACCATTGATAAGGTGAGATGAATCAAAGCACAAAAAGAGGCAACGAAGGGTAAAGCCTTGCTTGATGAGACATTAGAGAAGTTTGGTGAACCTGATGATGATGAGGATCAGCCTCCAAGACAGAGACCTAGGACTAGAGGTCTGAAAAGAGCTCTAGCCTTAGGGAGACAAAGGAAAGCTGAGCTAGTAGACCATCTTACCCTAAATGAACAGTTTTCCCTGGAAATCGGTGAGAAAAGGGAACCATGGCTTGATAGATCCAACCTACACTTGGAAAAGATACTAGAGAAGGCCAACAAGGATAATGACTTGTTAAGGACAAAGGTCAAACTTCATGCCTAGAAAGAGAGAATTGCATTGGCTAAGCTCAAAAGAGCCAATGCCAAAATTAAAGACATGACAAAGCAAGAAGAGAAAGAGAAGCTAGATATACTTGCCGAGGTGACACTCCATGCCTCAAAAACATAATAAAAAAATATCCCACCAATTTTGACAAAATTTTGGCAAACTTAACATTTTGGTATATTTCTGTGTTTTCAAGGTTATTTCTGCACAGTAAAAATGCTAAACACGTAGCACCTTGGATGCTACGCTCTTTTTTGAGGCATATAATAGAAAAATGGCTACCACTAGCATATTTATAATGATGAGAACATCAACCCTGTAAATTTTTTAAGCTTTTGGAAGAGAACTGGTCACTGAAAAAGACAAAAAACCATGTTTTTGCCTCAACTTTTGCCTGGTCGCTACACATTTACCAGTCTTGGGAGAAGTGATTTTTGACAGGGAAAATGGGCTTCATTTTTCAAACTAAAGGTAGTTCGAGAAAGTAGACTTGAAGGGATCTCCATCAAGCCATCTTGGAGAAAATTTGGACACCGAGAAGGCACTCAAATTCAGCCTTGAACAAAGAGGAAATTTTTGACAGGAAAAGGGCATGTTTAATAGGAAAATGGTGCATTTGGCAGTATTTTAAAATTTTCTAAGTTTCACTCTAGTATTGATTTTTATCTTGGGAAATGTTGAATTTACCTATGTAAATGGTGAAGATGAATGTAATTATCATGTTTTTACTATTTACTAGGGTAAATAAATTAGGTAAATCAAGCAAATGAGGTGTAATGAATTAGTTCAATTGAGATAAGAATGAGTCACTTTGATCATCTTATATTCTAGCTATCAGTTCAACTTTTTCTGTAATATCTTCCTCACCTCATGGATTCGACCCCTGAGGATGAGTGAAGATTGTTTTCATGACTATTTAGCTTAGTTATTCACATTAGTCAAAGGTTGGAATCAATTTGATTTTTCTAGTTCATCAAGGGAACTTGTACTCAGTTTTGGCCAAGCTAATAAAGAGGAGTTGAAACTACATTTATGGGATACCTGTGGTATTGAATGTCTTTCTTCATAGTTTCTTCTTTAGTCACATATGTTTGAATGTATTGTTCATGTCACTTTCATGTCTATGTTATGATCTATGTTATTTTAGGTAGCTCCTGTATTGGTGTGTGTTTGGTTGAGAAATTATCTCAACCAAGGTGTCCAAGATAGCACACACTATCTTAAGACATAGTCTCCTCATCTATTTAATTGTAACACTACATTCTTTTAATAATGTGAAAATATGTGAGGAAGCCATGAGGCTGAAGCCTTTTCCAGTTTTTTAGGCAATGTTTTTGAGAATCAACATGAGAACTTGGAAGATGGTTCCTCGTTTTTATTTTGGATTTATCATTGAAGGGGGGAATGCTAGCCTCTCTCATAAAAAAATAATAAATCCAAACATAAAATAAATAAATTAAATATTAAAAGTTAGGAATTTATGCCTAACTCTTTAGATTGGGTTGTTCCTCTAAGATAGGTGTTAGTTTAGGTAGCTCCTATATTGGTGTGTGTTTGGTTGAGAAATTATCTCAACCAAGGTGTCCAAGATAGCACACACTATCTTGAGACACAGTCTCCTCATCTATTTAATTGTAACACTACATTCTTTTAATAATGTGAAAATATGTGAGGAATCCATGAGGCTGAAGCCTTTTCCGCAAATATTTGGTCTCTGGTTTATTATGTGTATTTATGTTTCTTTTTAGTGATTTAATTTTCAATAAGTTTGAAATTCAGAATACATGATTACACAAGCTCTATTTTGGGTAACTGATAATATTTTGTTAATTATCTTATGTCTGAGAGAAATACATCCCTTATGATTTTCTCAGCCTTCTTACAGTTTCAAAACCATTCCATAACTAGTCTCTTCAAGTGATTGACATTTTACCTACCTTTCCCCATTGATCCCTGCAACCCTAACTCCATTTGCCCTGACCTAGATTTCCTTGACCTAATTCCTTTATCCACTGATTTTTCCAACCAAATCAATTCAAAACAAATCCATGCACTCTATACCTATCCTAAAACCTTTTCATCCAGCCCTCTTAGTTGTGATTTTTGTGGAAAGAGTCACCTCTGACTTGGTAGGGCAAGATACCAAGTTAAAAGGTTGGTTTGTGGCTACCTCTGTTGGGATCTCTTTTTAGCCTTTGAGATCTAGCGGAGTAATAACATACTAGCGTCATTGTTAGGGAGGCAAAAAGACAAATCTTCCCTGGGAAAGAACAACAAAGATAAGATCTTATTGTTGATGGTGAACAACAGTTGGACACATATGAAGGCTGAACCATTCACCTGGTGACTCCATTGACTGAAAGATCCAAAAAATCAACACTTCATAACGACTCCACTGCATGAAGATTAGTAGCTTCAAGAATTTTCAAGATGGAAATTGTTGCAAGAAGGTATGCTCCCATGAGTCGGGATCACATTCCAGGTTTCCCAAATAAAATGCCTAAGGTAGATTGGAAAATGAATTTGCCTATGTTTAAACATGATGATAGGAATGATGCTGATTTACATATGGTTAAATTTCACATGCATACACGCAAGTTGAAGGTGGAATTTCCTGAATATTGTCTTTTAAAGATGTTCATGGCTTCTCTTGAAGGAAAAGCACGATCTTGGTATGAAGGTTTTCCACCTACCAGTATTTGTTCTCTTATAGTTTTTCATTCAATATTTTATGAAGAATACAAGGATTCCTACCCTTATTTGTCTTTGGTTAAAATTGTTGTGATCAATTTGGGGTTTTCATTCAAAACTAGAGGATTATTATGATGATAATGAGTTCATGGATGAAGAGATATTGGAGGCTTTGCATGACAATCCTTTTCATCACCAAAAAGAGCAAGTGTTTTCTCTCATAGAAGAAAAAGATGATGTATATTGTCTTGATGTTCATAAATATTTCCCACAGGAGACAATTATTGCAGCAGTACAACAAGTTGATCATCCAAAGGTTAAAGAAGATATTCAACATCCTTGTGAATCTTTAGGAGAGAAAGAAGACAATTACTGCGTTATCAAAAGAAAGAAAAAATTACTTTCTCCTCTGTTTGAAGATGAGATAGATTAGCTCTTGAATAGTCATATTACAGCCCAAGCTAATGCAGGTTTGTAGTGTTCACATAGTGAAGAATGTGTTGGTAAAACTTCTTCCATTTTTGAAAATTAAAATCTAAGTTTAAATGAGGACAATCCTGAAACTGGATTTATAGATCATCATGAATAAAGACAATCTCCTTTTTCAATGTTCATATTTGATGAAGTTTCTCCTGAACTTGATTTCCCTAAGTATGATAAATCTTAAGATAATTTCGAGGAGGAGCTTGAAGAAACTATATAGGAAATTGTTGTGAGTAAACCAATTTATGATGATGATTCCCTGCAAGGAGATCAGCTAGCAGATACTGTTGTTTTCAACGAAGATGATAGGGCTGTCATGTTTAACAATATTGAAGAATTTTTTATGTTCAAAAATGATTTAGAATATGAATTTGACGAGTATGAGCCTAAGAGAGACAACGTGCAAGTGATAGAGTCAGATTTTCCTATCGATCAACAACCAAGTGTTCTTTCAAATTAGAATGAAGGAAGTACTTGTATTTTTGTTGTTGGATCTCAATATAAGGTAATGCTTCAGGATTTTCAAGATCCTTTCAACAGTATTTTGCAAGCATTGGAGAAGATGAATGTTGTCTTGTTTTTCAGCATAAGTCTTGGTTTCAATTTTTATTGTGATTTGCCTACACGTACATCATTTTGCCTGCTTGAGGAAAGTGAGAGCAGAACTTCAGTAAGTATCCATCTCCTAGATTGGTTACATTGGAAGAATCATTTCACCTAATCAACAATTGTGCAGCAAATTAGAGTAGGTTTGTATCATTTCAATTTGATTTTATTTTATTTTCAGCAAGTGTTGACAGAATTCATCAAGGTTTGAAGCCCGAGGTGAAGGCCCTAAGGCTTTGATCTGTTAGTGTGGGTTGAAGTTTGTAGTGTGTTTTCAGTTTCAGTTTACAGATTGAACTCCATTTCCCACTGGATAAGGCACTGATCTACAAATACAGAGATCTATGGTTCTTGGCACCTCCAAGGAGCTACCATCCCCAATTGGAGCCGATGTTAGCACTGGTATTTACATCCCACCCATCCTGCCTTATTTTACTCTTCTTTCACCTCATCTCTATCATTACCATTGACCTCGCTTTGTTTTTTTAACCATTTTTCCCAAGGGTGCCCAAGTCATCATTTTCCACAAGCACTAAACCCTAAATTTCCTCTCCCACTGAGATAGGGTTTTCTATGGAAAAAGAGATATTTGAGTAGATGAAGCATAAGGGAGGTCATACTAGTAAGTATGAGGTCATTTCAGCTCATAAACATCATGTCTCCATCATTTTTTAAGAATTCATTCCAAGGGTCAAATCATGCGCCACACACAAGGTTAGTTTTTATTCAAATTGTGTTTCTGACCAAAAAAATATGAATTTGACAAAAGTGAGAGATTTTTTTTTCCATCATAGGTCAAGGAAGAAAAACCTCCTTCAGTTTTTACACAAGTGTCATGGTTTGGAGAAATGTCAAAAATATAGGTGCCACAGGAGAGTTTTTGCACTTATGACCTTGGGAAAATCAAGTTTTCTTATAGCTGGAGTGTCCCAATCACTTGCTTGATAATTCAAATGACAAATATACTGAGACAGCTTTCCAATGAGCTATCTTGAGCTTAATTTGGATTTGAATAAGGCCTCCAAAAGTTTCCTGCAATGGCACTCTGCATTTATGCACTCTCATTCAACACTTCTTTAACAGTCTTGGGAGAATTACGTTTTGACAAGGAAAATCAACTCCAATCAGAAAAATAAAGGTATATTTGGAAATTATACAAGATAATATTTCCAACAAGCTATCCTAGGCCCAATTTGGACGCTAAGAAGGCCTCCAAATATGTTCTGAAAAAAGGTGTTGCACACATAGGGCGCGCCAGAGTGAAACTGTGCAAAACAAAGTCAGAGGGCGCGTTCACCTTGGTCATTGCGCATTTATCCTGGACGCTGTGCATTTAGCTAAAATCACAGTGTAATTTATAATTGCGCTGCACATTTAGCTTGGACGTTGCACATTCTCCTTGGTCGTTGCGCGTTCACCCAGAAATTTCCAAAAATTCTCTACCAGATTGCCACTTCACAGTTTGATGCAAAAACTTTTCACAAATAATTCTTCATGTCTCCATATGCTAGTAAGTAACAAATTTTCATCTTTCCATTCTATAAAATATCAATTTGATGTGTCATTATGCTTAAATGAATTTAGTACCTACTTCTGAATTAAAAACCCTAGTGTTCATTAAAATCTAATTCACATCCTAAAAATGGTCCCTAAACCTTCATATACTCTTCCTCACATCCTAAAGCACTTTTCCAACTCCCTACATTTATATCCCCATTCCCTATACCATTATATCCTTTAAAACCCTAAGTCTGAGGGTTTCACTTAACAAGACTCCCTTCCATATTACCATCTTCTTTGTTTCCTCACACCACCCTTCACTTCATACTCTTTCATTTCATTCCATCATATCCATAGGGTTTTTTACACCAAGAAACATCATGGCTGAAGAGGAGAACAAAAGTCACCGTGAGGAGGAAGAAAGACAAGAGAGAAAGTCATATAAAAAAGGAGGGAGAGTCATTAGACATGAACCAGTAAATACCAGAGAGCTTATGGCATCTCCCCTCACTGTGGCATGCTTTAAGCATGTAGGTTGTTTTAAGTTCTGTGAAAAAGTGAAAAGAGTCTAGTACCATCCTGTGTTGACAAGATTATTCATTTCCAACCTCCATGACAAATAGGTCACCCTTGTCAGTGTCAATTTCACTATGTCCACTGACATTATAGCAGCTTCCACTGGGATCCCAAATTTTGGAGAAAGACGGTTCGAACAAGGAAATCTAAATCATTATTATTATGAGCCATATCTTAAACCAAGGTACAAGAATGAGAGAAAGATGATTTTTCCTTTCTCTTACATCCTGGATAGATATGTCCCCATGATGAAAATCATCATGAAATACTTCACTTGTGAGGGAAGGTTTTCTAGACTCTATTCCATTCACATCCGGCTACTCATGCACTTCACTAGGGTCAAAATGCTTCATATACATTATTATCTCTACTGGAGCATTGATAAGATGGCATTTATTGCCCAAAAGAGATATTATGATCATCAAATGAAAAGTATCTTTCACCACTCCCTTATCAAGATGATAGTCATACATCACCTCAATCAGTTAATCATTCCATGGGACACCTTCATATCCAATGAGATTTTCACTCTCCCACCTATTCAACATGACCAAAATGCACCTTCATCGTCTCATCCTTCCTCATCTATCCCTCCATATCAGCCTAATGTTCATACATCATTACCAGATCAGCTCCCTTCACCTCATTCACCTCCATCTCACATTGAACCTTCTTCTTCACCTTTTTATAACCCTTCATCACCATCCCATCATGATTCTGAGTCACCAAGAAGAGATGAGGACATTGAGGCAAAATGGGCCAGTTTGGTGAGATTGAGCCATTGCCCAAAACCTACTAGAGAAGCTAATGGCATGTGTTTGCTTCACTTAGAGTGAAAGGGGCCATGCCTTCTTCATCAAAACAGAAGGTAGATAAAGGTAAGGAAAAGGTGATAGAGCCAACCATTCATGATAAGGAGGAAAGTCATGAAACATAGCAAGAATTTCAATTGGTTTACCTACATGAGGAGGATGAAGACAAAATCACAAATGCAGTAACCAAAGGTAAAGAGGCTAAGATTAGTGAGCTCCAAGCTATTCTTGAGAGGGCTAAATATGTGATTCACTTTCTTGAGCATGAAAATGAGCAGCTGAAGACCAAACACACCATGGATGAGGGAGATGCATCAGAGCACAAAAATAGGCAGAGAAGGCTAAACCCTTACTTTAGGAGACATTAGAGAAGTTTTTTGAAATTGATGATGATGAGGATCAGCCTCCAAGATAGAAACCTAGGACTAGAGGGCTGAAAAGAGCTCTAGCCCTAGAGAGACAAAGGGAAGCTGAGCTAGTAGACCAGCTTAACCTAAATGAACAGCTTGCCCTAGAAATCAATGAGAACAGGGAACCATGGCTTGATAGAGCTAATCTACACTTGGAAAATCTGCTATAGAAGGCCAACAAGGATAATTAATTGTTAAGGACAAAGGTCAAACTTCATGCCCAAAAAGAGAGAATTGCATTGGCCAAGCTCAAAAGAGCCAATGCCAAAATAGAAGGCTTGGCAAAGCAATAAGAGAAAGAGAAGCTAGATATACTTTCTGAGGTGACACTCCATGCCTAAAAAACATAATCACCAAATATCCCACCAATTTTGACAAAATTTTGGCAAACTTAGCATTTTGGTACATTTCTGTGTTTTTAAGGTTATTTTTGCACAGTAAAATTGCCAAACGCACAACATCTTGGATGCTACGCTCTTTTTTGAGGAATCTAATGGACAAATGGCCACCACCAACAGATTTATAATGATGAGAACAACAACCCTGTGAATTTACTAAGCTTTTGGAGGAGAGTTGGTCACTAAAAAAGACAAAAAACCATTAAAAAACCATGTTTCTGCCTCTTTTTTTGCCTGGTCACTGCACATTTACCAGTCTTGGGAGAAGTGATTTTTGACAGGGAAAATGGGTTTCATTTTGAAAATTGAAGGTATTTCTGGAAAGTAGACTTGAAGGGCTTTCAAACAAGCCATCTTGGAGCAAATTTGGACACCGGGAAGGCACTCAAATTGAAACTTGAACAGAAAGCACATTTTTGATAAGAAAAGGACACATTTAATAGGAAAATGGTGCATTTGGCAGTCTTCTGAAATTTTCTGAGTTTCACTCCAGTTTTGATTTTTATCTTGGGAAATGTTGAATTTACCTATGTAAATGATGAAGATGAATGCAATTATCATGTTTTTACTATTTACTAGGGTAAATACATTAGGTAAATCAAGCAAATTAGGTGTAATGAATCAGTTCACTTGAGATAGGAATGAGTCACTTTGATCATCCTATACTCTAGCTATTAGTTTAGCTTTTTCTATAATATCTTCCTCACCTCATGGATTCGACCCCCAAGGATGAGTGAAGGTGGTTTTCATGTATATTTAGCTTAGTTCTTCACATTAATCAAAGGTTGGAATTATTTTGATTTTGCTAGTTGATTAAGAGAACTTGTACTTAGTTTTGTCCAAGCTAATAAAGAGGAGTTGTAGCTACATTTATGTGATACCTATAGTATTGAATTTCTTTCATAGTTTATTCTTTAGTCACATATGTTTGAATGTATTGTTCATGTCACTTTCATGTCTATGTTATGATCTCTTACAAGTTTGAAATTCATAATACATGCTTACACATGCTCTGTTTTGGGTAACTGATCATATTTTTTTCATTATCTTCTGTCTGAGAGAAATACATCCTTATGATTTTCTCGGCCTTCTTACAGTTTCAAAACCATTCCATAAAAATTCTCTTCAAGTGATTGGCATTTTACCTACCTTGCCGCATTGATCCTTGCAACCCTAACTCCATTTTCCCTGACCTAGCTTTCCTTGAACTAATTCCTTTATCCACTAATTTTCCCAACCAAATCAATTCAAAAGAAATCGTTGCACTCTATACCTAGCCTAAAATCCTAATTGCTCTATCCCCCCTTGTTGTGAGCCCATTTCGAGCGAGCCCTCTCCCCCTTGATAGGGCTAACTATCAAGCCAAAATCTTGGTTTGTGGTTACCTCTGTTGGGATTCCTTCCTCAACCTTGGGAATCTGGTGGAGTGATAACACCTTCCTTCAAACTTTTCATGTCTACTTTTATATCATTCTTCATGTCTTCCACTTTTTCTTCCATGTTTTCCATGCCATTCTTCAAACCATCCATCTTAGCTTCAATGCCTTTATTCAAAACTTCCATTTCATTTTTTGTTGCTCTTTGCAAGAGCGAAATTTGGTGCACTTGCTCTTGCAATTTTTATATATCATGTTGCACTTCTTCCTCTTCATGAGTCATAGTAGAGTATTATGAGGTATTAATGGGTGTTGAATTATTTTTAGGGGGCATTTTATAACCCAATACTGATTTCTATGCTACAATATTCCCTTGGAATCACTTCAAACAGATTTTTCAAACAAGACTTATGCAATTTGAAAAACAATACACATAATTTTCTTGCTTTTGAGGAGCTTGATATTGAAACTGAATTATCTCTGTCATTTCACATCTTCAATATCTAAAATTAGGTCCTGTAGTAGCCCTTTGAATCTTCTTTCGAATGCCACAGGTTGGACCTAATTTGGATTCTTCAAGGAAAAGTTATGCCCAATCTCCCACAATGACCTAATTATGGACTAGTTCAGTAGAGTGAACTTGTACGACATGCCACGTGTTAGTGTTTCCTCCTTTGGCTCTGAAATTGATACACAAGAAACCAAATTCTATGTATTTTCGGCCACTTTTTACAGAATTCCAATATGATGCTCATAGAGAGAGTTATGACGATTTTCCCAAGGTCACCTCTTTTAGATGAAATTCGGGAGCCTACAAAAACCCTAACTTCCACATATCATATCTCTGAAAATATTGCGAACCAAGATCTGAAATATTTACACGAAGTTCCTCCGGCTTTCTTCGAAATGGATTTTTTGTTTTAGTGTCTGAACCATCATAGAAAAAATTTTATAGCGAAAATTTCACGATGACTTGTTTTAAGCAGCAAAACCCTAGAATCCAAAGCTCTAATACCAAATGTTATGAAACCAACTCCAAAAATAGAAGAAAAGAGAGATAAACGCCTTATAAATAAGCCACTTCGAGGGGCAAACCTCCTTTAAATTACATAAATGAACAATTCTTGGATGATACAAATGACAAAACCTGCTTTTTATATATAGGACTCCATGGGGTCACAATATAATCCTAGCCGACCTAACAATAATAATGCAAAGGCACAATAATAACAATATGGGGGTCACAGGGGTACAACAATAATAATAAGGGACTACATTAGTAATATAGGGACCTAAAAATTGTAGATGGCTAGATGTGGTTGAGATCGGATTACTCCACCGAGGAATGGTTACATCTGGGATCCGGGAATCTAGATGTTGACAAGGGCATGAAATTTTTTGATGGGCCATATTTGTGGTGAGCCAAATATCATCTGGTGGGTCCCACATCAGATACATTGTGCGAGGAATGGATCCATATATCTAGAATTTTGGGGATGATAAGAGCTAATACAAGGTTGAAACACCAAATTCACCGCAAACTAGATATATGGTAAATCTGCTATAAAACATGAGGGGGGAACCTTGGTAGGGTCCCATCCTTGCATTGATGTCAAAAATTCCATGTAGAAACCTAGTGATGATGAGGAATCATGTTGTGTGTTGAGAAATGTAACTAATTTTAGCCTTCATAATTGTTGTACTAATTTCAATATTTATCCTATGAAACAAACAAGAAAAAGAAGAAAGAAAAAATATTATTATTAAAGCATGTGTTTCATGCTCATTATTGATGGCCTTTTAGGTAAAAGAATTTTCTTTGTGCTTCTAAGGTTTTTTAGGTCTTAGGATTTATTATGATGAGTCAAAGGAGTCAACATCATGTTTATAACACCCTTCCAGGAAATTTGTAATTGTAAAAATTGTAGTGCCCCATTTTGGTTGATGAACACTGATCCTTCATACTTTATTCTTTGAGGACCTCAGGTTGAGGATCCAGACACATGACTCTAATATTAGTGGATTTGATGGGTATGTACGTTCTTTATTAATACTGTGATGGATATGTATGTTCTCTATTGATATCATGATGATGATAGACTTGATGGATATGTTCCCTATGATGGATAGGTAGGTTTTCTATTGATGTTGCGATGATGATGGCTTTGATGAATATGTTAATTTCTCATTGATGTTGTGATTATGATAACCATGATGGATGTGTTCCCTATGGTAGCTACTCACATTAGTTCTGATTCAAAATGAACAACGACGTGAATGACGGTCATGTTGATGTTACCATTATGATAATGACTAACAATGAGAAACCTTGTTACTGATGATTATTGATTATGACAGGAAACCACCAAAGGCACTCGCATATGATGAGTTGACAACATCTGGTTTGATAGAAATTAATATTTTGTCTTTGAAATTATAAGTTCAATTTGGAAATTGATATATATATATATATATATATATACACACACTCTGATGATATTTCAGTGGTTGCAGGAACATATTAGTTGCTTGGCCGAATAACTCACATATGGGTGATGGGGTTGTAGAATTGGATGGAACAACATGGGAGGGGTGGAACAGTGTTCCTGATCTCACTCGCTAGCCTCCCACCATGACTTAGGCTAGAAAGGTCGAAATACTTTCACCTTGAAGATCACGATGTCATGAGCAGGTCCCAAATTTGGTTCGCCCACGAGGATTTTCTGGGGGGCGCGCATCAAGGCGGATTCCTTGATCCCCAGCACCATTAGTCTCACTATAGCAGGCAACATATGAGATGATAGGGGTCTCGGTCGTTGCACATATAATTTCCCCTCGTAGCCACTGGATACTTCAAGGGCAAGTGGTGTGGTACCCTTGAAATTTCAAGAGAAATTCTTGAAGGGCACGACCGACTTGGCACCCTTGGTATCAGAAATAAATTCGTAGGCATGGCACCCTTGGAACTTCGAATGGAAGTTCTTGAAGGGCATGACCAACTAGACACCCTTGACATTATTACAGAAACTAATAAATATAATCAATATATGAAAATCCAACTAATTCATAGCAAGTGACATATGATGTTAGAACCAAAGGAATTAAATCAAGAATAAAACTTGGGGTAAGGGAGGAATAGGAAGAGATAAAATATTTACCATTATAGTTCTACCCTTTCCATGTTAAAACAAAATATTAAGTACATAAGACTTCATTAGGAAAAAAGGGGAAAGAGGGACATAAAGTCAAGTAGAAAGATTTATTAAAAACTTTATTAAGAGAAGAGGGTGATCAATTAAAATAAGATTAATAAATTAAAATTTGAGAAATTCAGAGAACTTCCATGTGGCAAGAGCCAACATAAGAATATTCATCAAAAGCAAAAATTAAGGTAGTTATGGGACCAAATCTGATAATCATCAATTAACTTTAGTAATAAACACAAATTAAGGAGTAAAAAGGGGGAATCAAGAGACAACTAAGAGAAGAAATAAGAAACCTTGTTGCAGTGAGGGAAATATTATTTTTAAATGAATAATTAAGTAAATTATTTTTGGAGAGTCTTGATGAGAGAGTGACACATGGGTGGGTGAATAATCAAATTTTGGAGTAATAAAAAAATAATTATTTATGCATGAAATTCCAAATGTCACCTATGAAACCTTCTATAAAAGAAAGGGAAATGGAAGAGAAAAGGCTCTTTTGTTTACCCTATGGATGGATGGAGGAGGTTATGTCATTTGGAGTGGTTACGAGCTATAGTTGAGTTTGGTGGGATAGAGTGTTATAGAGAGAGGACTCTTGAGCCAAGAGTGACTCACCTCTATCAACTAGCACATTCCTTCGTTGTACAACCCCATTGCAGCTCAGGGGTCCACGGGGAAGGAGAGTACCCAAGGAGTAGGTTGGAAAGTCAACCGGTGGGTCATTACATTCGGATTAAGCACGACAACCTCCAGGCTTGGAGGTAGACGACAGCAAGGGAGCTCAAGCAGCGGCAAGTCAAGTTTGGTTCTCGTCCAATGGTGAATAGTACATGTGTTAGTTAGATTGTTTTTAATTATGATGATTTCATTGTGCCTAAAATCAAGTTAAATATATATATATATGTGATAAGAATTTAAATTGATGGACTTGATCTATGTGATTTAATTTTACCAAGTTTCAACTTGTGTGATTATGGTTTCATTTCCTAGTTACTGTGTAAAGAAAAAAAAAATATTTAAAGCCTAGCGCTTATCTAGTAAATTAAAGAGTCGGTTTCTACATTTGGTATCAGAGCAAAGGTTCAACCTCTAGGACCTATAGGCCCATAAAGTATTCAGGTTTTCTTATATTAATTTTTGTGTTTTGTAAGCTAATAAATACATTACTGTATATTAAATGAGATATTCTTCTCAACTCATCAAGAAGCATCCTACAATTGCATTAGATCATTACAATTCCATTCAATCATTATGGGTGATATGATGATAATGAATGAACTAGAGAACCACCCATTTTTTTATTTGAACTACAATGAAAACTACTCATGAAATTAGAGATTTCTAGGAGATTAGGAATTTCTAGTAAAACTAAAGCTCTAGGATCAAAGCACATTATATGTAAAAGAACAATGTCTATGCCTATCATCCCAATTTGTAAGCCACCATGGTAAATTCACTAATGTAACTTTTTAGATAGCAACAATAAAGATAGCAATTCTAATTAAATGAATCAAACTAAATGGATCAAATGATTTTCCTCACTAAATTGCCGTAGTTGTGATTACTATACACAGAAGTCCGCAATAGTGATCATAAGCTAGATTCAAACAAAGTTGCAGACTTATCTTATCTGGAAAATTTCAATTTACCCTTCTTTTAGGCAGCAAGATGACATGAACAAAACCACAAATATATTTCAACGTTGTAATTAAGGTTTTCTTTATCCTCCTCAAGGCTGCTTCAGATAATACAATTGTCTTTCAAACTTCTTCCAAACAAGTGCAAAATGAATCAATAACCTTTGTTGTTCTGGCATGCATTTTGGCAGAGGACGATTACGAAGTTCCGCAACAAATCCTCCAAGTAGATACACAAAACCATCAGTTACTGACAGCGATAGAAAGTTCAATAAAAATGAAAAAAAAAAAAACTTGAGCCAAATGTGAACTTTATTGAGTTTGATATTCAATTTTTACAATGTAGAACCATGAACTCGCTCCAACTGGTAAGAGGGAAAAAGAATTGATACATATACTAATAATATAATTCCTGATATCAAGCTTCAACACATCCTAGAGTAACTCAGCCTTGTACATAAATTCAGCGTCCCACAGAGAATCTGCTACACTGATACACCAAGAGAATGATTGGTAATTTCAGGAAATCAGCCTCTGTTAAATCTGCTCCTGAAATGACTGATATGCTGGAGGAATAGCAAAACATTCCAGTGATTATGAGTGCTTAAATCCCCAAGGGATTGACCTTCAACAAGAGGGAATTTGGCTCTCTTTGACTACCTATGGAGATACAAATCGACCCCTGAATAAGGGAAATTGACCTCTTCTCAGTGTTGATGTGGAACTCCTAAAGATACAAGGATAGATTTGTCCTTTCCTTGGAATAATATGTTCAGAATTGGGTCCCTTCTAATGGAGAAATAAGAAGAATTTGGCCCCTTTTCACTGGTAAACTCAGCCACAATGCTGGAGAATTTGGCCTCTTCACCTAGCACAAATAATTTCTGGAATTGCACTAACAATTCAGTCTCCAATCTGAGCGAATGAAACCAAAATAAACAACTCGGCCTCAGAATTTAACTTGCTGAAATATTGTGAAGAATTTGGCCTCTTCTTTATAAATAATTCGGCCCACTCCACTGGTAATTCCTGACCACAATTGCTGAAGAAAATCGTCATCTTTCTTGGAAAGAAAATTCTAGAAATAACACAAAGATCTAGGCGTTTTGGTACAAGGAAAGAAATCCAGCTTGCCCTAAAGAATCCCCCTCCATATTTGTCCTTAAGCTCAGTAGAAAGGAAGTCTGCAATATAAAGTAGAAAGGGTGAACGGAATATGAGTGAGTCAAAGCTCAGGATCATGGTGTGGAAATGGCGATATTTTCAATCAGAAGGACGAAGATCTCGATGTTTGACTAGATTTCTCTGGATTTGGTGCTCAATGAAAATTTAATTTGATTCTCAATGTCAATTCGGTTGTGTAGTGTAAAAATTCTATTAAGAAGATATATGATGATTTACTGTTGCATAGTTTCCTAAATATTTTCACGTTAACTACACGATTTTCATGTTAAATACAATTCAGTAATTAGTAGACAACGACTCATGGTCGAAATGAACCTCATGCAATTCTGCATGGATTATTCCTGTCAAGTAAATTTTGGTGTTTAAAAAAAAATTGCGTTTGCATAGGTTGACCAATGACACCTCTTTAATTTGAACTAAACTCAATATACATAATGTTTCATATTTGAAATGACCTTGTGTGTTTTGCATATGAATCTTCCCTGTAAATGAATTTTGGTGTTAAGAAACATGACGTTGCAATGTTCCCAGACCTGAGTTATGATAGGTAAAATTCAACAATGAGTACAATGGCTCATGCTTGAATCTTTTTCAATTTTGCAGAGAAATCCTTCCTGACCCATGGTGATATGGAGTGGTATTTCTTTAGTCCTCATGATAGGAAGTATCTGAATGGTTCATGCACTAATAGGGCTACTGAAGCTGGGTATTGGAAAGCCACAGGAAGGGATCGTAAAGTTTACTCTCGAGCAAGCACAATAGGAATAAAAAAAAAAAAACTCTAGTTTTCTATAGAGGTCGGGCTCCACAAGGTGAACGAACTGATTGGGTAATGCATGAATATCGTCTTGAGGAAAATGAATGCGAGGCAGGAACTTATTTGCAGGAGTATATTTGGTTCACAGACAGCTTTAGCATCATCAATGCTACCACCTTCTTCAAGCTTTTTCAAAGCTGATTTGACAGCCTCCATTGATCCCTTGACTTTTCCTTGAGTAATAGTTTTATCCAAATTCCTCATGTTGTAACTCCTTTGTGTTGAAGGCACTTGGTGCTTTGCACACACATCATCTAAATTTATTCTAGCTGTTGCTCTCTCAATTACAGCCATAACCAAACTTTTGACATCATTGCCAGTAAAAGATGGAGGCATGGCAGGTTTTTTTTTTAACTTCTGGCTTAGAAGAAGATAAAACCTTGACTTTTTTACTCTTAGCAAGATCCAAATATTTGGTTTTTCTCTCCTTCTGACGTAAAATTTTCCTTAGCTCCAAAGTAGAAAATTTATCTTCCTTCTTCACTGAAGAAGGTATTTCTTTGTCCTTTGTTACTTTCTTTGACAAATCAGAAGGTCCATGAACTTATACAGGTACTTAATGGATCCTAACATGGAATTTGTGAGAATGTTTGAGCTTGAGTATAATGCAGAGCAATTGACTGATTCTATAGCTTATGAAGTTAAGAAACACTCTAAATTGGATTGACAGAATGTACGGGTACCCATGGATACTCACATGGAATTTAGGAGAATATCCGTGCTAGTGTATAATGCAAAGAAATTGATTGATTCTATGGTTTATGAAGTCAAGAAACACTCCAAATCATTGTGAAACCATCTGGTTCAAGAATATATGTTTTGGTCCAATTCAGAGTGATGGTATCTGAACGCCACTTTTAATACTGAGAGGCCTTCATATTCATATTCGGAAGATGTCAGCTTGTGAGTTCTTATCTGCCAAACAAAAATGTTGTAGGAGTTCAAATGTGGATATTATGAGTTTGAATATGAAAAATACCACAATAACGGTGGTAATAGGTTCAAGAAATTTCTTCCCTGCATGGAATATGCATTTATTTTAAAATGCTGTGACCTGAAATTTTTAACCCAATTTTGAATATTCAACAATTATAAATTCAGATGATATATACTTTGTTGAAAACCAATGTAGCTTATTAATCAACAATATTCTGGACCAGTTGCGTCTTTCACTTTTGACTAATAAAAGATTTCAATGACTGAATTTGGCCCCCAAGTATTAACTAGTGATAGCTAAATTAAGTTTCCTCCTTTTAACCATGCCATGATTGCATGCAATTGGTCGTTGATGTAGGAATTTTGTTATGAACCAAAACCTATAATAGTAATGACATAACCATAGGTAGAACATGGCACCTCTCTTACGTAAATCGTCCTTAAATATGAAAATCGTCCTTAAATCTCCCAACAGATCAGAATTTTTGATAATTGCATTTGGGTATCTATAAACCATTTGACACATGAATTTTTTTTTTCACTGCCATATGTTGCACATGAGTCTTCTTTCTTTGAAAGGAGAACTTATATTAATGCCCATAAACATTGGAAGAAGGTTGAATGGTATTTGGAAATGCACAAGGTGTAGCACCTCGAGGGAGTTCCTAAGCCATCTATAAAATAAATATTATAAGATAAGTAAGGGCTATAAACTAATTAATCTAACATGAAATAAGAAAAACCAACACACTACAGTTGTGAGATAGGGGTAAAATATTCCATCCAAATACCAGGCGATGCTCATATGGTTAAGCCTTCCTCTCTTAAAGGCAAACTAATGTAAACTGTAGTGCCCCGCTGTAGTTGATTGGCAGCAATATGACATTAACATTTATTTAGGCCTAAGGCCAACACTTTATTATTTGAGGAGTTACTTCCCTCCATTATTTATGTTTTCCCCAATACTCAGATAGGAGTAAACCTGAAATGTTGTAGACTTAGTGTTTATTACCCACCAAAATTTATCTAGACTTACTAATGTGGATAACCCATCAAAATTTATACAAGTACCTGTATGTGAGAAAATTAATTGATCTATCCACTTCACATATCAATTTATTATTTTATGTGAAATCAAAACTATAAGATTGGATTTTACTATTGACCATTATTAATTTGTCATTGGTCAATATAGGTTATAAGTTTTAAGCAATTTTCCCATATCTTAATTTCTAAATTAAATGACAAGGAGCAACATTTGTTATAGAATAAATATTGTAAAATTTTAAAGACAATGAAACATAAAAAGGGATTTCAAAGTAATTATAGGTTCACTTAAATTAAAGTGGATAGTCTTATAATACTCTATCCATAAATCTAGGGTTAGACAAAGTGATATATTGAAACACATCAATTTAATATATTTGCATCATGGCTAATGCATGTCTGAAAGTTAGAATGGAGTGTACATGCATATTAAATGTATCCTTAAAAGTTAGTAAATCATACATATTGTGATACTTAATAAATAAGTTATGTTATTTAATAATAATACTAAAGTAGTAAATTCCTTATGAGATATAAGTACTAGAGTGTAAATTGATGTTTACGTTGGTAAGGATGTTGGTTTCCTAAATTATGGAAAGAAAACTTTTCACTCTTTGAAAGCGAATCAAGATCCTTTATATAATTGATAAGAGTCAATGCAACAAGATAGTAATTCACGTAGGAATCCAATACTAATAGATTGATAGCAATAGATAATATTGAACAATTATTGAGTCTAGAGCCCATGGAAATAGAGTATGATGACCTAAGAATATGGATGGAAAATATGTCAACCTAAAGATTACTTGGAGGGGACTCCTTCTAGGATGAATCATCCACCTGAAATTAAACAAGAACTCTTGAGGGTTAGAGTTTCATTTCATATCTGGGACAAAATAATGACGAGAACAGTAACAAGCGTGTTTCATCCTTTCATCTTGAGAAATCCTGGATGACAGTCTATCACTTTTCTTATATTAGGTTTTTAGTATTTATTTTTACCAAATAATTTGCTAAAGGAAGGCCATAAGTATGTGTTCATGTGCATGGTTCTTCACCTAGTTAGTCAATCTCATATGATCATACCCCTTTACTGTAAAACAATATGGCTCATGACATAGTGGTTTTTGGAATGCTTAGCCATCCCAAGTGATTTGGAACACCTAGGGACATGTTGATGGATCCAATAATGACTCAGAGATTACTTACATTATACATACTTACATACATATATATACACACACACACACACACACACACATACACACACACACACACACACGTCAGGGAATAAATGTATGGAATTAAATTTTCATGTCGATTCCTTTATGGGAGAAGAAGAGGGAACATGCAATTTCTTATTATTCAACAATTGCACGGTAGAGACGTGCCATGCATGTGATACATGAAGGAGTTTTGCTTAGGTGATTGTTGAGACAATGATTATTAGACACATTGAAATTGATAATTACAATACTCTTAGGTTCAAATATGTGACAGCTAAGAAATTCAAAAGGATTATTACTAATTTGATATAGGTTGATATTGAGTGCTAGTTTTTGGAGCCTATCATATACCTGTATGATTTTATTTATTTTTGTTGGAGCTTTATCATATAATGATATTAATGATATCATGTTAAAGGATATCTACTATGTGACGATTCCTAGCCTATAAGCCATTTTATTAATTAAACCTAAGTGGTGTAGTGATGTTGTTGAGATTAATTCACAAGAAGAATTGATGCACCTTGACGTAGGTTCATTACACATGTGGTTTGAGTTAATGGTCACTCACTAATTGTACATTCTCTTGTGAGATATTTCATGGTGATAGATGTTAAACATATATAACTATGATCATTTTAATTTCATAAGAAATCAATTTTGTTAATATATGAGAAATAAACATATATAAGTTCTAGATATTTTGTTAGCTTACTTGGGGATGGTGTTTATACGAACTAATGGTTCCCAAGTAGTCCACATTTGTTACAAAATGAATATTGATGTAATGTATTAGGCATATCCATACACATATTATACATTGTTGAATGACGTTGTGTGCCCTAAAAGCATTGGCATCAAGAATGATAAAATATAATTGTGGGGATTGATCGTCAAAGCATGCAACACATAATCACCCAAGACCATTTAAACACTATATATGGGAGGTCATCAAAGTTAACAAGTAAATATGATGTTTATATTACTTGCATAAAGGGAACCATAAAGAAGATGGAAGATGTTTAAGTATGACCCTCAAATATTTTGGTATTCCTTAATGGGCAAAAATCAGGGAGAAATTGCTTGATTTAAAAATTGAGGATACTTGTCACAATGAGGATAGCAAGATTTTAATAGAGGATATTAAGGATATGAATTCCCTATCTTAATTACCTTTCCTAATCTAAGGACTTAAGGGCGAAGTCCATTATTAAGAGGGGGTGAATGTAATGCCCCACTTTGGTTGATGGGCACTAATCCTTCATACTTTATTCTTTGAGGACCTCAGATTGAGGATCTAGACACATGACTCTATTAGTAATGGATTTTATGGTTATGTATGTTCTTTATTGATACTGTGATGATGACATCATTGATGAATATGTATGTTCTCTATTAATATCATGATGATGATAGATAGGTATGTTTTCTATTGATGTTACAATGTTGATGGCTTTGATGGATATGTTAATTTCCCATTGATGTTATGATTATGATAACCATGATGGATGTGTCCCCTATGGTAGCTACTTACATTTGTTCTGATTCAAAATGAACAACGATGTGAACGACGGTCATGTTGATGTTTCCATTATGATAATGACTAACAATGAGAAACTTTGTTACTGATGATTATTGAGTATGAAAGGGAACCACCAAAGGCACTCGCATATGATGAGATGACAATTCTGGTTTGAGTGGTTGCAGGAACATGTTAGTTGCTTGGCCGAATAACTCACATATGGGTGATGGGGTTGTATAATTGGATGGAGCAACATGGGAGGGGTGGAACAGTGTTCATGATCTCACCCGCTAACACTTCCACCGTGACTTAGGCTGGAAAGGTCGAAATACCTTTTCCTTGAAGATTACGATGTCATGAGGGCAGGTCCCAAATTGGTTCGCTCACGAGGATTTTCTGGGGGCACGCATTAAGGCGGATTCCTTGATCCCCAGCACCATTAGTCTCACTATAGCAGGCAACATACGAGATGATAGGGGTATCTGGAGTTGCACATATAATTTCCCCTCATAACCACTGGATACTTGAAGGGCAAGTGGTGTGGCACCCTTGGAATTTCAAGAGAAATTCTTGAAGGGCAAGACCGACTTGGCACCCTTGGCATCAGAAATAAATTCTTAGGCATGACACCCTTGGAACTTCGAATGGAAGTTCTTGAAGGGCATGACCAACTTGACACCCTCGACATCATTAAAGAAACCGATAAATATAATCAATATAGGAAAATACAACTAATTCATATTAAGTGACATATGATGTTAGAACCAAAGGAATTAAATCAAGAATAAAACTTAGGGTAAGGGAGGAATAGGAAGAGATAAAATATTTTACCATGATAACTCTATCCTTTCCATGTTAAAAAAATATTAAATACATAAGACTTAATTAGGCAAAAGGGGGAAAAAGGGACATAGAGTTAAGTATAAAGATTTACTAAAAACTTCATTTAGAGAAGAGGGTGGTGAATTAAAATAAGATTAATAAATTAAAATTTGAGAAATTTAGAGAACTTCCATGTGGCAAAAGCCAACATAAGAATATTCATCAAAAGGGAAAATTGAGGTAGTTAGGGGACCAAATATGAGAATCACCAATTAAAATCAGTAATAAACAAAAATTAAGGAGTAAAAAGGGGGAATCAAGAGACAACTAGGAGAAGAAATAGGAAACCTTGTTGGGTTGAGGGAAATATTATTTTTAAATGAATAGTTAAGTAAATTATTTTTGGAGAGTCTTGATGAGAGGGTGACACATGGGTGGGTGAATAATCGAATTTTGGGGTAATAAAAAATAATTATTTATGCATGAAATTCCAAGTGTCACCTATGAAACCTTCTATAAAAGAAATGGAAATGAAAGGGAAAAGGAATTTTTTGTTTACCCTATGGTTGGATGGAGGAGATTATGTCATTTTGAGTGGTTACGAGCTATAGTTGAGTTTGGTGGGATAGAGTATTATAGAGAGGGGACTCTTGAGCCAAGAGGGGCTCACCTCTATCAGCTAGCACATTCCTTCATTGTACAACCCCATTGCAGCTCGGGGGTCCGCGGGGAAGGAGATTACCCAAGGAGTAGGCTGGGAGGTCAACCGGTGGGTCATTACATTCGGATTAAGCAAGAAAATATTCAGGCTTGGAGGTAGACGACAACAAAGGAGCTCAAGCAACGACAAACCAAGTTTGGTTCTCGTCTAAGGGTGAACGATACATGTGTTAGTTATATTGTTTTTAATTATGATGATTTCATTGTGCCTATATCAAGTTAAATATATGTATGTGTTATGAAGTTAAATTAATGGACTTGATATACGTGACTTAATTTTACTGATTTTCAAACTTGTATGATTATGGTTTCATTTCCTTGTTACTGTGTTAAAAAAAAAATATATGTAAAGCCTAGCACTCATCTAGTAAAGTATAGAGTTGGTCCCTACATGTTCCCATTAAGAGCTATAATCATATAGGTAACTAAGGCTATGTATTAAACAACTTACTGTTAATTAGGGTAGTACTAGTGTTAAACAACATTGAAGGTATTCTGATCTATAGTTGTTGAAGTTGCGCTGCCATGGCCACAACATTGAAGCAACAATACTGATCCTCTAAATCTCAACATCATCACCCTCATCTAATAATCATGAGGTTCAAATTAATTTTTATCATAATAATTTGGTTAACCATTTAGATAAGGTATAATGTAATTATTTTATTTTTGGTTAATACAGTGAAATATTTTTTTAGAAATAGATTAACATTTTGAAAAATAGTGTTTTAGAAATAGATTTAACATTTTGAAAATTTTATGAAATACTTAGATTATGTAAAATTTTCTTAGGCCTTTTTATTTTTAGCAGACTTGGAAATGCATTGAGATTAATGTTGATCTGCTATTTATTGAGATAAAGATTTATATTGATTACCTGATTTTTAATTTCTTCTCCCAAGAACTTAATATTGTCGCTTGTGGTAACGTACTTATGCACACAACAACTCCACCAAACATACATGCATACATGCATATATTAAACATTAGTCTACATCCATCTTGTAGAACCTATCATGAATAATACTAGTGTGCAGGATAATTATCTTCACATAGCTTTCACATGCACACAAAAACTCCACGATACATGCATACATGCATATATTAAACGTTAGTCTACATCCATCTTGTAGAACCTATCATGAATAATACTAGTGTGCAGGATAACTGTCTTCACACAAATTTCACATGCACACAACAACTCCACCATACATGCAAACATGCATATATTAAATATTAGTCTACATCCATCTTGTAGAACCTATCATTAATAAAACTAGTGTGCAGGATAATTGTCTTCACACAGCTTTCACATGCACACAACAGCTCCACCAGACATAATGCATACATGCATATATTAAACATTAATCTACATCCATCTTGTAGAACCTATGATTATATTTTCATTTCCGTGTGTAGGATAATTGTCTTCACACAAATTTCACATGCACACAATAGCTCCACTAGACATACATGCATATATTAAACATTAGTCCACATTTATCTTGTAGAACCCATCATTATATTTTCATTTCTAGCAGCATATTTATTTCAATTAAGTTCATAAATAAACATACCAATTTAAACTTATGCACATACTTGGTTTTCTTAGCTAATGTTCATCCTCGGATGAAAACATCACTCCATGGTTGTAACTTAAGGCAAACATTAATCCAAACCATATCTTTAATTTAACATATTTTTAAGGAAAATACTAGTGTTTTTGGAAACCATGTACATGTCATTTCCCCCATAAATTTTAAGTCATTTTCTTATATTTTGAGAACCATGTACATGTCATTTATCCCATAAACTTTAAGGAAAAATTTAAGGATAACCATACATACATGGCATTTCTCCCATTTCTCCCATGAACTCAAGGCAAACTTTAAGAATAACCATGTACATGTCATTTCTCCCATAAAATTTAACGAAAACTTGAAGGATAACCATGTACATGTCATTTCTCCCATTTATACCATAAACCAAGGCAAAATTTAAGGATAACCATTTAAACGTCATTTCTCCCATTTCTCCCATAAACCAAGGCAAAATTTAAGGATAACCATGTACAGTCATTTCTCTCATATACTTTAAGGCATTTGCTAGTGTTTTTGGAACCATGTACATGTCATTTCTCCCATAAGAATTTTCTAGTGTTTTTGGAACCATGTACATGTCATTTCTCCCATAAACTCAAGGCTTTCTCCCATAAAATCAAGGAAAACTTTAAGGCAAATCATGTACATGTCATTTCTCCTTTATCCCATAAACTTTAAGGCATTTTATAGTGTTTTTGGAACCATGTACATGTTATTTCTATGCTATTTATTCCATAAAATTTAAGGCAAACTTTAAGGAAAACCATGTACAAGTGTCATTTCTCCCATAAGCTCAAGGAAAACTTTAAGGCATGTCATTTCTCCCATAAACTATAAGGAAAACTTTAAGGCAAATCATGTACATGTCATTTCTCCCTTAAACTCTAGGCAAGACAAACTTTAAGGCATGCCATTTCTAAATGTGATTTCTCCCAAAAACTTTAAAGAAAACCATGTACATGTCATTTCTCCCATAAAATCAAGGCAAATTTTAAGGTAAATCATGTACATGTCATTTCTCCTTTCTCCCATAAACTTTAAGGCATTTTATAGTGTTTTTGGAACAATGTACATGTCATTTATATGCCATTTCTACCATAAAATTTAAGGAAAACTTTACTTAAAAGGAATTTGCTAGTGTTTTTGGAACCATGTACATGTCACTTCTATGTCATTTCTCCTATAAAATTTAAGGCAAACTTTAAGGATAACCATGTACATGTCATTTCTCTCATTTCTCTCAAAAACTCAAGACAATTTAAGGATAACCATGTACATGTCATTTCTCCCATAAGCTTTAAGGCATTTGCTAGTGTTTTTGGAACCATGTACATGTCATTTCTCCTATAAAATTTAAGGAAAATTTTAAGGATAACCATGTACATGTCATTTCTTCCATAAACTCAAGGCAAACTTTAAGGCAAACCATGTACATGCCATTTCTTCCATAAAATTTAAGGCATTTGATAGTGTTTTGGGAACCATGTACATTTCATTTATATGTCATTTCTTCGATAAAATTTAAGGCAAACCATGTACATGTGTCATTTCTCCCATAAACTCAAGGCAAACTTTAAGGTATGTCATTTCTCCCATAAACTATAAGGAAAACTTTAAGGCAAACCATGTACATGTCATTCTCCCGTAAACTTTAATTTAATATAATTTTTAAACTTAAGGCAAACTTTAAGGAAAACCATGTACATGTCATTTCTCCTCTAAACTTTAAGGCAAACCATGTACATGTCATTCTCCCATAAAATTTAATTTAATATATTTTTAATGGAAATGCTAGTGTTTTTAGGCAAACCATGTACATGTCATTTCTCCCATGCATTTGCAATAAAATTTAAGTCATTTGCAATTAATGTTCATTTAATATATTTTAAGGAAAATGCTAGTGTTTTTGGAAACCATGTACATGCCATTTCTCCCATAAAGTTGGCATTTTCTAGTGTTTTTGGGAACCATGTACAACCATGTACATGCCATTTTTCTCATGCATTTGCAATAAAATTTAATTCATTTGCAATCAATGTTTATTTAATATACTTTTAAGGAAAATGCTAGTGTTTTTGGAAACCATGTACATGCCATTTCTCCCATAAAGTTGGCATTTGCTAGTGTTTTTGGGAACCATGTACATGTCATTTCTCCCATGCATTTGCAATAAAATTTAAGACATTTGAAATAAGGAAAATGCTAGTGTTTTTGGAAACTATGTACATGTCATTTTTCCCATGAATTTGCAATAAAATTTAAGTCATTTGCAATAAATGTTCATTTAATATATTTTTAAGGAAAATGCTAGTGTTTTTGGAAACCATGTATTTCTCCCATAAAGTTGGCATTTGCTACTATTTTTGGGAACCATGTACATGTCATTTCTCCTAACCATGTACATGCCATTTCTCCCATAAAATTTAAGGCATTTGCAATAAGGAATAAAATTTAAGGAATTTGCAATAAGGAATAAAATTTAAGGCATTTGCAATAAGGAAAATGCTAATGTTTTTGGAAACCATGTACATGCCATTTCTCCCATAAACTTTAAGGCATTTACTAGTGTTTTTGGGAACCATGTACATGTAATTTCACCCATGAACTTTAAGTCAAACCATGTACATGTCATTTCTCCCATGCATTTACAACAAATGTTAATTTAATATATTTTATTGAATTTGTTTTTTTCAGGGATCAAAAAACCCACTACATATGGTTGAAAAATGGACATTATGCATAGATGTTTCTTTCTATCCAAATCCAGGGAAAGAAATGATTACATATGTGCTTTTCAATATTGCGACTAACAAGGTCCTCCAAAGGAAAAGGAATTTATTGAGAAGAAAAACAAACAACGAGACATATTATATTGCATTGATAGAAGGCTTGAGAACATCTAGGGAGTATGGATCAAATGGAATTGTAGTTTTCACTAATTCTAAAATTGTGTGAAACCAAATGAAAGACGTGTACCAAGTTAAGAAGGAGAGGCTAAAACATCTGCATGGAAAAACAAACAATATTGTTAGACAATTTCAAATTTTTAGTATAATACATTGTGCAAATGTTAATAAGATATTTGGTGATATATTGTGTGGGGCAATGCCAATTCAAGATTCTAGATGAATTAGTATTATATGGTCCAATGCCAATTCAAGATCCATCTTTCAAAGATGAATTAGTGTTGAGATGCTCTCCTTCAAAATTTATTGATGGACATTGTAACATATCTTTGATATATGTGTGTCTTTTACTTATAAATATGTCATTTTTAATGACCATGTGTTTTTTCAATTATATACCAAGTGTGTTCCCACCATGTAAGCACAAATTAGTGAATGCCACATTTTTTAAAAATTAAAATGTGAGGACTTCAACAAATTTTTGTTTAAATTGAGTTTCACACATCAATTATTGCTTTGAAAGTTGTGTTTTACATAATTTGTGTACTAAATTACATTAATTTTTTGAAATCTTTTGAATTTATTTTAAATAGTAATTTAAAAATAATTGTATATGTCCACTGTAGATATCCATATATATTATGGAGGATGAAAGACGAAGATCAATAGAATCCCATTTCTCTACGAGAGAGTGTAGTGCCCTACTCTAGTTGAGATACAGTGATATGAATTTTAACATTATTTAGCCCTAAGACCCACACTTTATTCTTTGAGGACCTCAGGTTGAGGATCCGCAATATTACGAATCGCCGTATGTAGTACATATTGCTATGTATGTCTTTATTGATACTATGATGATGATAGCATTAATGGATATGCATGTTCTCTATTGATATGATTTTAGCATTAATGGATATGCATGTTCTCTATTGATATCATGATGATGATAGATTTTATGGATAGATATGTTTTCTATTGATGTTACGATGATGATGCCTTTGATGGATATGTTAATTTACCATTGATGTTATGATTATGATAAACATGATGGATGTGTCCCATATGTTAGCTACTTACATTAGTTCTGATTTAAAATAAACAATGATGTGAATGACTAGGACATGTTGATGTTTCTATTATGATAATGACTAATATTGAGAAACTTTGTTACTGATGATTATTGAGTATGATAGGAAACCACCAGAGGCACTCGCATATGATGAGTGGATAACATCTGGTTTGATAGAAATTAATATTTTTTCTTTGAAATTCTAAGTTCAGTTTGAAACTTGCTATATATATTACATATACTCTGATGATATGTCAGTGGTTGGAGGAACATGTTAGTTTCTTGGTTGAATGACTCACATATGGGTGATGGGGTTGTACAATTGGATGGAACAACATGGGAGGGGTGGGACAATGTTCCTAATCTCACCCGCTAGCACTCCCGCTGTGACTTAGGCTGGAAAGGTCGAAATACCTTCGCCTTGAAGATCACGATGTTGTGGGGGCAGGTCCCAAATTTGGTTCGCTCACGAGGATTTTCTGGGGGGCGCGCATCAAGGCGGATTCCTTGATCCCCAACACCATTATTCTCACTATAGCAGGCAACATACGAGATGATAGGAGTCTCTGTCATTGCACATATAATTTCCCCTCGTAACGACTGGATACTTGAAGGGAAAGTGGTGTGGAACCCTTGGAATTTCAAGAGAAATTCTTGAAATACACGACCGATTTGGCACCCTTGGCATCAAAAATAAATTCTTAGGCATGGCACCCTTGGAACTTCAAATGGAAATTCTTGAAGGGCATGACCAACTTGACACCCTCGATATCATTAAAGAAACTAATAAATATAATCAATATATGAAAATCTAACTAATTCATATCAAGTGATATATGATGTTAGAACCAAAAGAATTAAATCAAGAATAAAACCTAGGGTAAGGGAGGAATAGGAAGAGATAAAATATTTTACCATGATAACTCTACCTTTTCCATGTTAAAACAAAATATTAAGTGGATAATGTACATAAGTAACTTAATTAGGCAAAAGGGGGAAAGAGGGACATAGAGTTAAGTATAAAGATTTATTAAAAACTTCATTAAGAGAAGAGGGTGGTGAATTAAAATAATATTAATAAATTAAAATTTTAGAAATTTAGAGAACTTCCATGTGGCAAGAGCCAACATAAGAATATTCATCTAAAAGGAAAATTGAGGTAGTTAAGGGACCAAATCTGAGACTTATCAATTAACTTCAGTAATAAACACAAATTAAGGAGTAGAAAAGGGGGGAAATCAAGAGACAACTAGGAGAAGAAATAGGAAGTCTTGTTGGGTTGAGAAAAATACTATTTTAAATGAATAATTAAGTAAATTATTTTTGGAGAGTCTTGATGAGAGGGTGACACATAGGTGGGTGAATAATCAAATTTTGGGTTAATAAAAAATAATTATTTATGCATGAAATTCCAAGTGTCACCTATGAAGCCTTCTATAAAAGAAAGGGAAATGGAAGGGAAAAGGACCTTTGGTTTACCCTATTGTTGGATGGAGGAGATTAGTGGTTACGAGCTATAGTTGGGTTTGGTGAGTTAGAGTATTATAGAGAGGGGACTCTTGAGCCAATAGGGGCTCACCTCTATCAGCTAGCACATTCCTTCGTTGTACAACCCCATTGCAGCTCAGGGGTCTGCGGGGAAGGAGAGTACCCAAGGAGTAGGCTGGGAGGTCAACTAGTGGGTCATTACATTCGGATTAAGCACGATAACATTCAGGCTTGGAGGTAGACAAAAACAAAGGAGCTCAAGTAGCGGCAAGTCAAGTTTGGCTCTTGTCTAAGGGTGAACGGTACATGCGTTATTTATATTGTCTTTTTATGATGACTTCATTGTGCCTATAATCAACAAGTTAACTAGATGTATGTGTTATGAAGTTAAAATTTTGACTTGATATCAGTGATTTAATTTTACTGAGCTTCAAACTTGTATGCGTATGGTTTAAATTCCTAGTTACTGTGTAAAAATAAATTTTAAAGCCTAGCGCCTATCTAGTAAATTACAGTAGATTGGTATCTACACTTGGTATCGCAGCAAAGGTTCAACCTCTAGGACCTATAGGCCCATAAGTATTAAGGTTTTCCTTTGTATTATTTTTTTGTGATCCATGAGTTTTGTAGTCTTTGTGGACTCGAAACCTTTCTGATTATAATGGTTTGACAAAATCAAATCATATAACGTTATGACTCCATCCATAACCATCACTAGCACCATGATGAAATTCTCATTTTGAAGGTGAAAAATGAAATATACTCAAGACTAGTTATTCAAACATAGAATGAATACAATCTCTAAAATAAATTTGATATATGCACATAAAATTAATTATGATTAATGTGTATCAGTAAAGATGTGTGGAATGGAATATATATATATATATATATATATATATATATATATATATATATAATTGCTTAAAAAATCCAAAACCATGGAATTTGGAATATATATAATTGAATATGAAATGTTTAAAAGGGCAAAACGACACACAATGCTTATTATTTTACTATACAATTGCATAGTGAATATAAATTTTTAATCATAACAATGCCATAGCATTATGGAGAAATCATATCCCAAACTACTTCATACCATCTATTCCTGTCAAAACTTCCACCCACGAGCAGTTCTCTATGTGCGTGCCATTTCGTTGATGTATGCCATTGAAATGTTAATATAGAATGGATCTACCATTTTTTAAGTTTGATAATTCCAAGCACTTCAACTGTTAATGTGGAAAAACGTATTGAATATGCTCTGCATAAATGGAGCAGAACCCAAATACTCAAATCCAAACCCTCAAATTGAGAAAACATAACTTAATCAAACTGTGGGTCCCTTATTCCAATGCATACCAAAATAGAACATAAGCCTTGGAAGAAAATTCCCGGTCTTGAGATTTTACTTCGTTTCAACAAATAAACCGAAAGAAGAATGAAAAATATACCTCAGTACCCACGGAAACCAAAATATAGGAACGAGGTTTCTGTAAATGATGAGTCTAAGGGAGTTGGGGATGAAACGAAACTTAAAATATGGTTTGCCATTACGAGCATGTTTTGATATAAATATTTCACCCAATTTCACTTCCATTTTCCTATATGCAGTTCAGAATCATCAGAAACCCTCATGCTCATCAGACTTGTCTTAGAATTTTTATCTCTCATTCGGTTTTCATCTTTGTGCATGTTTAGATTCCTCCTCAAAATGAGTGTACTGCATTGTACTCTCCATGGCTTCCAATCACCAAAAAAAAAAAAAAAAAAAAACTCGTAATCCCACCCACATCTGTTGTTGTAACAGCTGAAGAACTGATCCTCCAAAAATTTGCATACTCACACACTCCCTTATTGCCCAATTATATAGAAAAAAAAAACCATAGAATCACGAAGAGACACCTGCTGGAGTGATATTATTGAAGCTTTCTTCCAAATCCCAAAGGATATATGTTGTATCTACATTGTGAGAGGGTTCAACGAGTTCGTCCTCGACCAAATTTGCTTAAAGGAGAAATAGACGCCATTCTCAAATGCGGGGTTTCTGTGATTAAAGCAGTGAAATCTAGATTCAGCAAATCTTCTAGCAAAAAAATAAAAATAAATAAAAAATGAACTAGTAGAAACTAGAAATCGTATTGCTAATTTGAGAGATCAGATCTGCAATTGCCTTAAATTTTATGCCGTAGGGTTTCAATTTTAAAGGATGATCGTCAGATTCAAAGGGATTGGGATAACTAAGATGATCTCTGGAATTAAATATACATCTAGAGTTCATCCTCTCATGCCAACATTTTTAACAGTTGTCAGCAAGAATCATAATTACGTGAGATATGCGGGATGTTCCATTGTCTTCTTTAATGGCAACGACTAAGTCCTCAGATTCACCAGTTTCTGTTCCTGTTTTCAATCATAGAATCCATGTCTCCCGGCGTGACAATACATAACTTCAAGAATTATCACACAAAGTATCCCCATGCTATCCCTCTATATTCTATATTCCCTCAGGCTCTCAGCTCCCTGCTTAATTTTCCTTCCGTAAATAAAGAATATTCATATACGAGTGCTGCCAACTTCAACGGTAGCAGAAATTTTTTAGTTTACCATCATTGCCAGTTCAACAAATCCGCAGTAGTTGTTTCTTTGGAACCATATATTCCATTTATTTTTATATCTTCTCTCCATCCCTCGTAGTTTTCTTGAGAAGGCCTCCATCTTTGCAGACATATCTAACAGTTGCCCAAGAGAGCATTTCCACTTCAAATTGGAGTGTGGCTTTTGGGGAATGATGGGAGGAGACCCTGATTCTCCGTACCCCAACTCTGGAGGCATTGTAAATACGGCCTTTTCACCCTTTTTCATACTTGTAATGCCCTGTTCCCATCCCTTTATAACTTGACCTGTACACTCACCCATTGAGAATGGTTACTCACATCAATCAATGTAATGTAATATGCTACTCATAGAACGCATGAAAAAAAAACACAATCACTTACCTTGGCCAAGTTTAAATCTAAAAGGGGTTCCTCTGTCTATAGAAAATGAAATTAACTCAAACATATTATAGAAAACACACATACAAAAACATACACAAAATATTGGCGGAAAAGAGGCTTCAGCCTCATGGTATTCTCATCATTCTCACTTATTAAAAGAATTTAGAGTTACAATTTAAATGGATGAGAGACAATGTCTTAATATATTCCGTGCTATCTTAGACTCCTTTGGTTGAGATAATTTCTCACCAAACACCCACCAAGATAGGAGTTAGCTAAAATAACTCCAATCTTTGAGGAACAACCCAAGAGTTAGGCACAAATTCCTAACTTGGAATATTTAATTAATTAATTTATTATTTTGGATTTATTATTGTTATTTGAGAGAGGCTAATATTCCCCCCTTCAATGATAAATCCAAAATAAGAACGAGGAACCATCTTCCAAGTTCTCATGTTGATCCTCAAAAATATTGCCTGAAAAAAAAAAAAAACTGCCAAAGCTGAATGCTGAAAAACTGCAATCTGAAGAGACCATGAGTCAGCTGTATGTCTGATTCATCTCTGAATTTCTCTTGACAACTCCATCAAGTGCCAAGTTGCAAAAGGATCCATTTGTCCTTTGCATGAAATCAACATCTCTTGTCCTCTGACAAAATTTTTTGAACGCCCACTAGCTTTGCCCACTGGCTAATGATGTCAAAAAACAACTCAATGTTGCTTTTTCTGTGTTGAAAACTGTTCACTACTTCTTTGTTGTTGACTGCCCACTGGAAATTTTTTTGATGCCCACTGGCTATTGAAGATGCCCACTGACTTCTTTTTCTGGTTTTGTTGAGACTTTCAGTCTGACAACCACTGTCAATTTCATTGACATTTTCCCCCCTTTGTCAGCTGAAAGAAGAAACAAATCTCTGGAAAGTTTTCCTGTACTCCCCCCCTTCAGGTGTAGGAGTTTTACACGGGTGTACTCCCCCGTTCAACTGCATGAGAGTACCATCTTCTTTTCACTATTGGCTGCACTATGTGTGATTGTATTTGATTGTAGAACTGAGACAATGTTTTGAATGTGGATGACCATTTCCAAGGGTCGATCCATTCATAATGTATCTTCAATCTGGCTAATTTTTGTTGGTTGCGACATTTTTCTGAGGAATGATTGGGCTTTCCACAATGGCGACAAGGATGGAGATCAAAACATCGATCTTCCATATGACCGATTCTTTGACAATGAGAACATTTCGGTTGGACTTCAACTTCAGGTTGCGTGAAATTCTGTTTGTTTGCAACTTTGGGTTGCGTGCATTGCTGGTTGTCTGCAACTTTCTTAGAACTTGCTGAGGTGAGTTGTGCAAGAAATCCTGCACTGACGAACTTAATTGGCTTGGAATAATCTGGGATATGTAAGTTGGTGTTATCATTGACATATCCTAAGCCTCATCGATTCTTGTTATGTTGAATTTCTTGCCAGGGCTTGATGATGGGCTTGGAAGAAATTTGAACTGGAACAACTTCAACACTTGAAGCTATTTGAATGAATGAATTAGAATCATTTTTAGCTGTATGGTTCAAATACTTTGAAGCATCATGCTTTTCTTGCAACTCATTCCTTTGAAGTTGCGACTCTAGTTGAAGAAATTCAATGGTTTCATGTGTTTGTTGTAGATGCCGTGAAAGATCAGCAAGAGTGTCTTTGATGATGTGCACCATGTATTCATCACTGGAGATGATCAAACTATGAAGAATGTTTAACAATTAATATGTTGCACCATTTGAACTTGCGCACTTGAAATCAGGCTCTCTTGTCAGAGATGTCATGCTTTGAACTGTTTCACTTGATTTTAGTACTTGAAAGACATGCTCGCTTGCTATGTGGCTTGAATGGCATGCTCGCTTGATTTGTTGCTTATTGCGCTTGCTTGGAACACTTGCTAGAATTGTAGAATTTTCTTACTGAAACTCTGAAATTCACGCTTGCTTGATGATGATCGCGTTTGCTTGAACGCTCACTTGACTTACTAGATGACTTCACGCTTACTTGAATGAATAGCCACATTCGCTTGATGTCAATCTCAACTTCCTTGATTGGTGTTAGAGTTGAACTTGTTTGGTTGCTTTGATGGTTGCTACAATGAACTTCACTTTGGCTCGCTTGAAGGTTTGAACTTTGTACTATCTTGATGCAAATTGCTTGAATGAATACTCACGCTCGCTTGCAGGAGATGTGAACTTGTTTCTTGTTTGATTTTAGAGTTAAAAAACTCATGAACTCACTTGATTCTGCTTAAAGAAAGGATGTCGAACAACGTCGAAAATGCACCCAAGAAAGCTTACAATGATTTTAATGATTCACTTAAAACAATGAAGTCACTTGCCCTCTTAAAAATTCATTAACAATGAATTTTAATGATTCACTTAAAATAATGAATTTGATTACAAGTTCTTAAATGGATTTTCAAGAACGCTGATATAAGCTTTTCTTTGAAAAGCATTAACTTGACTAAGTGAATTTGCTTGTTGAAGTAGAATGTCGATGTTGAAAACTTTGATTATTTGGTGTAGGTGCGCAGATGCATGTGTTGAGTTTAATTATCCTTCCTTGAAGCTACTTCATTACAAGTGTTGTGCTTGCTGATATTGAACTTTATGTATGCGATTTTAAATGAAATCATTGATGTGTCACAACTAGACACAAATCAAAAAGCAACAACATGAAGCCATAAAAACACTCGCCATCACAAACACACATGGTGTACCTAAGATCCCCTTATTCAATTTCGGGTGGATCTAGGACACAATCACCAAAAAATGATATCTTTATTAAATATTGAGTGCATAAGAAATCTCCACCTTCAAGTAATGAATATGCCAAGCTCACAACCCTTGGAAGCAATTTGTCTTCAAAATCTGGATATTCACCGACTCAATCTCTCTCAAAGAAAAATGGCATTTTCAGACAAGAAAGGTCAATTCTCCCTTAGCCCCCGGTTTACCTTGGTCCCAACCTCAATCTGTGTGTAAATGCACCCAATATTTCTCTTGCCCATCAACTTCACATCCGGGAAATCTCACACTTCCCTTATTCTACGTTGGCAAATTCAAACAAATAAGTCGAGGTTATTTTAATATCTCAATTCAGAGAATTGAGATATTAATTCAACATTCCTCTATATTACAGTTCGTATTTATACCCGCTTACGAATACATATGCGCCCCCCCCCCCATATATATATATATATATATATATGTGCTCTATATATATTACGGCGTTCTTTCAACTACCGGAACATACAACAAAGTTCATCAATAATCGACATCATTCTATTTACGCAACCTTAATACATATCAATATATGGTCACGCCTCCATTCAACGTTAGAGCATCCTGATGTGGTCAACCTCCCCCGCACATAATTCCAACCGTATACAATATACCACTATATATTAAAGTCTCCCCCTAAACATTAAACTTCATAATAATTGCGCCTTTGAAATCAACTATCGAGACACGTATGCGACCCTTCCGGGTCCCGCCAGCCACGTACCCTGGTTAAACCTCGAGGGGATCCAACGATCCCGAAGGCGTCGTGCCTCCACTGTGAATCGGACGGATATTGCACGGCCAAAATGCGCGAACAATAACGCGTGATGGCACGCAGTGGAGGTGGTTTTGCAATGTTGCTCGGGGACACGCGTCAATCAATCTATGGAATTGCTCCCCATTCCTCAAATACCACTTTTGCTGCAAAGGTGGTGCAATAAAACCCACCGTCCAGCTCCAAATCGCCGTCACTGTTCATCTGGTCATGGTTCTGCTCTTTCCACGCTCCAGGTTCCGCTTTACTCCGTTGCACTCAGGTTCCACTCCTTTTGCTCGGGTTCCACCAGGGTTAACACGGATTCTATTATTCGCTCGATGGTTGATTCTTGGGACAACACTCTCTATTCACAACAGAACGGGCCTATTCTTGTCACAGGGTTTCACTTACGCATAACTCTCAACCATAACGTTCTCATGTCGCTGCTCAATGACACACAATCCACTGTCACGACACTTAACATGGGTTCTATCACGCAGTTAACACCGAGACTCACAACTAATCAATACCTCGCATGGCTCTTCACATGGATTATACAACTACTCCTTGAGATGAATCCATATATTTCCAGTGGTCTTAACACATGGATTTACCACACATTCTCAACACTGATCGCATAGACAGACTCTTAAATAAGGCACGGATTCTTAATTACATCCAACTCACGGAGATACAGAGTCTCTTCACGTAATTCAAACCATCAATCGTACGCTTATTAATCAGATAATTTCAGCACCCGACCAAGAAGACATAAAGTCACATAAACTCACAAACACCTTTCTCATAAATATATATATATATATATATATATATATATATATATATATATATACATACATACACACAAAGATAAATCTCACTAATTCTTACAATTTCATGACAAAGCGTATATTCAGCCAGGCTAATATCCTCCTACTTCCGTCGAAGAGGTTCTCTACCTCTCTCCAGCCTCTCCCTCGGTTCCTATCTAACTCTTCGTGTTACATTTATACAAATTACCAAAGAATCTAGGGCATTCCAATTCCTGAATCTAGACTCAATAACTGAATTAATCCTAAACTGACTCTTTGTATTCCTATCTCCACCAACTTCTCGTGTTCTCAAAATGACTTTACAATTCCCTACCAAAATATTCAAAATATTAATATTTACAATAAATTCAAAGAACATGGGACCCCCTATGTCTACTTTATGTACAAGTAACTTTTGAGCCTAATGCCCCTGCATCAGACTCCAAAGCTTCAAATTTTTCATGGTCTCCTGATCATGTGCTCTTCGTCTCTGACTCCAGGATCCCATACTTGGTTTTGCTGCTGTCCATCAGCTGCATCATTCTTCGACTGACCTTCTCCAGGCTTCCAGACTTTGTTCTTTAATCTTCCCCCAGCTATGCTTTCACAATCTGCCATTGTCTTTCTCTTGCCAAAACTCTCCTGCTTTCCTGCTGCTCCTGAGTCACTCTCATCATCAGTCTTCTGATGTACTCAATCTCCATGTCCAGCTTATCCTCTGGCTGGAAACTATCTTGCCCTCTGCTACTGCTTCCATTCTCACATGCTATCAATATGTTTACTACTTCTGTGAGTGTCATCCTCCATGTTACATCTGCTGCCACCATGGATGTTGCTGCTGCCAATGTTGCCTCTGCGCAACCAACCTGAATATCCCTTAGGATATTTCCTTCTGCAGTACCTTTATTTTGTTCATCATCTGCAAATTCACTCTCAGAAAACAATTCACCATTTAAATTCCTACCAGCAGTGACATACTCCTCCAGTATACTAGTAAACATAATTTGATTCTGCAAGCTATTATCTATTCCTCTCTTCTTCACAGCTTCAGGCATCCTTGCTCCAGGGTCTGCAATCCCTTTCTCTTCTTCAAATGCTCTCAGCAAAAAACTCAGCCAATTCTCCTGTGTTTGTTTTATATCTTCAACATGCTGGAAGTTAGACTCATCATTATCTTCTTCTTTGTGGGCAATCTTCAACAATTGCCTCTCATCCTCCTGATGGATTCTGGAGATCCAATCAAGTTCTCTAGCCACTGTATCTTCATCCTCTGTCAGCATGGGATGCTGATTCTTCCTCACTTCAGCAGCTTCCAAAACTTGTTCTTCAGGCTGGCTTTGGCCTACCCAACTAGCCAACTCTTTTCTGTCAATGACATTGATAATTCCCTGCATATGAGACATGGTCGTATCATCCTCCTTCAGCAACAATATTTTTTCTCTCAAGACAATTTCAAAGGATGAATTGTCTTCTGCATCACCTGTACACATAAACAAACTGTCAGTGTTAAAACCATGAGACCCAATGATCTCAATTGATTACCTAGTCACCAATTCTAAGTCTGGTTCAAGGCTCACAAATTCTTCATCATCTTTTTCTTCAGCTTTCAGAGTCATCTTTACTGCTCCAATCATCATGCCCAGATGCTGGTCCTTCACTATGTTTTCAACCAACATATTTTCCTTCTCATTCATTTCTCTGACAACTTCCAACTGTTGTTCTTCCTCTTTCTTTGTATTATTAACACATGAATCATCAACAGTAAAGTTCCAGTGCTTCGATGTCTCCTTCTTCTCTGACAACACATCAGTATGTTGTGCAGAACTCCTTTCCAAACCTTCTGTTAGCACCTCAGCATGTTGATCTACATCCTCCAGGAGACTGTCAGCTAGCCTCACTTTTCTTCCATCATCTGCTTCATGAACTCCATCCATGAAGATCTTCCTGCCTTGCTTTCCCAGCAACTCATTCAGTGCATAGGTCCTCTGCTTTTCCAATTCTCTTCTCTGAGAATCCAACCTCCTATATAACTCAACAACTTAAATAGGAGCAGATTTCGGGAACCTTACACAACCTTGTTGAAACCTTAGTTAAACTGAGAGAGGGGGGGGGGGGGGTGAATCAGTTTAACATATTCAACAATATTTACAAATTTTCATTAAAACTTATTTACACTTTCATTTCATGTCCAACTTAAAATATGAGTAATCTTAGAATGTGAGCAACACGTATTAATATGATATAACAGTAGACTTAATATGAGAGCAATAGGTATTAAGCAGATGATATAAATAAGATCAACACATAAACATCATGCACAGAGACACCAAATATAAGTGGAAACCCATAAAGGGAGAAAAACACATCTTATTATTGTTGTGATGCAAAGGCAAGCTCCAACTCCCTCTCACCAATGTTTTTCTGTAGGCACCAACCTACAGGAGGCTCCTACCTCAATTCTGTAAGCTACAACTTGCAAGGAAGCACCAACTCCCTTCAATTATATGCAGGCACCAACCTACAGGAGGCTCCAACCTCAGTCAGCTACAACTGACAGCTATCAAGCTGCAACTTGATAGGGAAGCTCCAACTTCCTCAGTTTATCAAACTGAATGTTTGTTGATTTACCTCAGATATCAGCTCTGTTCTATAGCTTCTCTTTCTGCTCTTCTTTTCTTAATCTTCTCTGCCTTACACTTCTATACTCTGCCTTCACAATATTTGCTCTCTCTCACCTCACTTGTGCATATCAATGTGATATTATATATAGAGTTCCTCACATGACTGTTTGTATTTCATAAAGAATTTGGAGTGAACGGTCATGACTCTTTGGCTTCTGTCTTCTTATTCCTTTATCCAACTCATTTTTAAAAATTACTACAATATGTACAAATTTCCATGCTACAGTGGGATTTTGTCTTTTCCTTAGGATACTTGCCTTTGCATCACAAACAATATAAACAACAAAAAAATATTTACATTTTCAATTACACATTTCAATATCACTCAGCTCTTCTTCTGAACTTTGGCTTTACTGGATTTTGTCTTTTTCTACTGTTGTTAAGAAACTGTTCTGCATTCTCTTTGTTTACTGTCATCTGTATATTTCTCCTGTTCACTGCACTTTTGAATCCCTTTGCTGTACATCTCTTCAACTCTACAAATTTCGTTTACCTCTATCAGGCCTCATACTTCCTCTTTCTGTGTGCATATAAAATGAATACAACAAATTTGTACTCAATCCAACTGTTGATCTGGGAAATTTCAATACTCCATTTTCTGAGATGGCAATTTGAATAATTAAAACTTACTTGCACATAAAATCACCTGCACTCAAATTAATACTTAACCCAATTTTTCTTTCTATGCATATAACCATGCATCTCCAACTTTTCGGGCCTTTGCACTTATATGCTTGATTTAGAACAACTGTAATATTAGCTCACATCATAATATACCAATATATTGTAAATTTTTCACCCAGTGTTTCAAAATGCTGCATAGTATCCTTGACTTTGTCTTAAACCCCAACGCGTCAACATTCGATATATATTAACATAAATAAATTCTTATATGCTCATGGTTTCCTCATAATATATATATATCTCCGAACCTTGGAATCGAGGTTATAACTCTTCACCTTTCACATTTAACCCAACGCGCTGGTTAAACAATTACTATGTAATAAACCTCGGCTACGGGCCCACCTCTATGTCCAATCACCCAATAAAACCCTCGTATTGTACCTGGCTATCCTCCGTGCATCTTGGTTAAACTCCGGGAAAGTCCGACGTGCGATCACCGTCCGATGGCCCTTTCCCAAATCAACGGCTCGTATGCATATCGCTCGACGTCTTGGTACGAACTATAACGCGCGATGGTGCACTTTAAACAACGGTTTTCCAATTTCGTTCATGGACACGCGTCAGTCAGTCTATGGAATCACTCGCGAATGATGGAAACCGCTTGCTCGACGGATGGTGGTGCGATGAAACCCACGGTTTCGCTCCAAACTGCCGTCACTATTCCTCTCGGTCATGGTTCTGTTCTCCACTCCAGATTTGTTCCTCGCCTATTCTGCTCTTTTATGTGTTCCTCTCCTTTCGATATATATATATATATATATAACTATTCATCGCATTTCACCGCTGTGATTTCATCTGTTACTACGCATAGCTCCATTCACACTGTGCATTTGACTATGGTTCCGCCTCTCCTTTTGTGACATCGATCCTTCCGGCCCTTCAGATATATATGTGCATAATCTCGAATGAGCCCTTATTTCAGAGTTATTCGATCAATACAACACATCTAAGTTCGGAACAGAGGTTATTCATATATCTATACTAACCCTTATTTTATATATATCCTCCGCGCATCAGAATTGTTTATAAATCAAACCATTTGCATTAAACCTTATTACAATTACTCAACAACACCGAATTCCTTATTTTATGCAGGGCATTTCCACGACCCTTCACACACAGTTTTCAACACTCTTTTCATACTTTCTATAATATGTTCCCACACTCAGAACCAGTTTCTCAAATCAAATATCTCTTCTCCTTGACTGATGCTGCTCCTTGCTCCTAAAGCTCCTCTGCTGCTCCTTTGACTTCTCCTTATCCATCTCCTTTTCCATCAATGACAACATTTCCAACAAACCTTTTATGCCTCTGCTTATTCTTGACCAATCCTCTGTTGGCCCTTCTCTCTCAGCTTCAACATTCTGCTGGATATCGTCATTTGACCCTTCTGTCTTCATCTCTCCCTGAGATCTCACTATCTCAGCATTGATCTGAACAAATTTTAGATTCAATGTCTTCTTCTCATCAACAAACTCTGAAGCTTGTTCATCTTCCAGGGGTGTACCTGCAAACACACACAACTTTTTAGTTTTCAAATCACAAGACTCTTCAGTCTTGGCTGCTCCCTCAAGCACTTCTTCTTGAACAGGTCTGCACATGGAATCTTCAATTTCCATCTTTGCCTCAAGAACTTTGGGTTCTTCTTCCTTCATGGAGTCTTTCATCACTTCACATTTGTTAGACTCAAGAACACAAGCCCTCACATCCTCTGGACTTGTCCAATAACTCATGAATTCCTCAATGATTTCATTCTCAACAAGACAAGATGCTTGCTGCCTCAAGTCTTCACTATGTCTCACAAGATCTCCTACAGGTCTCCACTCTTCATCTGTGCTCTGTTCTGCTTCAAAAGCAGAAATTTCTTCTTTCAACTCAACTTCTCTGAGTTCTTCCCTCAATAGGGAAATCTTCTTTTGCCTCAACCTCATCTGTAATGGTTGCCATTTCACATTCTTCTTCACGAGCCAACCAATTCTCTAGCTTTCTTCTATCCTTCTCTTCAGTTTATTAAACTCTTCCTTGATCTCAGCAAATTCTTTCTGCCATTCTTCATCTGTGGATTTCTTCTTCATGCCAACTGCTTTGGCATCTTCACTCACTCTTATGATATGGCTTCTCCTAGAACCTCTGCAATCTCTGCAGTCTCTGCTATGGCTCTCAGTAGCCATTTTCTTCTCTCGGAGTTCTTCACTCACAAGCTGCACTAAACCTCTGCAACAGCAAGCTCTCTTGCTGCAACTTGCCTCACCAAGCTTCTCTCCCGAACTCCGACTTTTGGAAAGTACTGGTCCCCTCTCTCTGGAACCTTCTAGGCTTCACTCTGAAACTTTCTCAAGAACACCTCTTTCTGTCCTCATCCAACCTTAGTTGGGAATCTTCCAGGTTCTTCCACACTCTTTCTGCACTCAGAATCCCTTACTGGATTCTTCTATCACTGCTCTCAAAGCTGTGATCTACTTCTGCTGAGATGTATTCAATTGTTTGCACTCTGACTTCTACAAACAATCCTTCAACCAGAGTTAACACTGCTCACTTCTCTGGAGAACACTACAAATTTCCTCCTTATCCAGCCTCTAGCTAAATACTAGGCTCACTACCTTCACTATCAAACTCTGTCTTCAATTTTCAGCAACCATAATTCTGCAACTATAATTTCAAATCAGATTAAAGTTAATTACCTGCAATATCATGATCCTATCCTCCACTCACTCCACAATCCTGTTCACTTCAAATATGTATGCTGCATGTCAGGCTTCCAAACCTATAGTCTTCTGTCAAACAGACTTCAACTTTTCTTTCCTGTTCAGTACATGTGCACTTCCAAAACAAACCTTTCAGCGAGCTAACTAAATTCTAGCTCTGATACCACTTGACAGCAGGGCCCTCCCTTAGCCCCAGTTTCCCTAGGTCCCAACTTCAACTGTGTGTAAATGCATCCAAAGTTTCATGCCCAATCATTTCCAATCCGGGAAATCTCACACTTCCCTTATTCTACGCTGGCAATTGCAACAAATAAGTCTGGGTTATTTTAATATCTCAATTCAGAGAATTGAGATATTAATTCAACATTCCTCTATAGTTATAGCCTGCCAGTCCATTACGTATACATATGCGCCCCCATATATATATATGTGCTCTATATATATTATGGCGTTCTTCAACTACCGGAAACGTTACAACAAAGTCCATCAATAATCGACATCCTTCTATTAACTCGCAACCTTAATACATATCAATATATGGTCACGCCTCCGTTCAACGTTAGAGCATCCTGATGTGGTCAACCTCCCCCGCACATAATTCCGACCGTATACAATATACCACTATATATTAAAGTCTCCCCCTAAACATTAAACTTCATAATAATTGCCCCTTTGAAATCAACTATTGAGACACGTATGCGACCCTTCCGGGTCCCACCAGCGACGTACCCTGGTTAAACCTCGAGGGGATCCAACGATCTCGAAGGCGTCGCGCCTCCACCATGAATCAGACGGATATTGCATGGCCAAAATGCGTGAACAATAACGCGCAATGGCACGCAGTGGAGGTGGTTTTGCAATGTCGCTCGGGGACACACGTCAATCAATCTATGGAATCGCTCCCCATTCCTCAAATACCACTTTCGCTGCAAAGGTGGTGCGATAAAACCCACCGTCTAGCTCCAAACCGCCGTCACTGTTCATCTGGTCATGGTTCCGCTCTTTCCATGCTCCAGGTTCTGCTCTACTCTGTTGCACTCAGGTTCCACTCCTTTTGCTCGACGGTTGATTCTTGGGACAACACTCTCCGTTCACAACAGAACGGGCCTAATCTTGTAACGGGGTTTCACTTACGCATAACTCACGACCATAATGTTCTCATGCCGCTGCTCAATGACACACAGTCCACTATCACGGCACTTAACATGGGTTCTATCACATAGTTAACACCAAGACTCACAACTAATCAATACCTCGCATGGCTCTTCACATGGATTATACAACTACTCCTTGAGATGAATCCATATATTTCCAGTGGTCTTAACACAGAGATTTACCACACATTCTCATCACTGATCGCGTAGATAGACTCTTAAATAAGTCACAGAGTCTTAATTACACCCAACTCACGGAGATACAGGCATTCTTCACACAGAATTAAACCATTAATTGCACAGTTACACTGAGATAATTTCCTCATACAATTCGACCAAGAAGACATAAAGTCACACATGTAACTCACAAACAATTCTTCATAAATAGGTATATATATATACATACATACATACACAGGTGATAAATCTCAGCTAATTCTTACAATTTCATGATAGGCCAGATATTCAGTTTAGTGGCCATTATCCTCCTACTTTGTTGCTGAAGAGGTTCTCTACCTCTCTCCAGCTCTCGCTCTGGTTCCCGTCTAACCTCTTCAGGGTTACATTTATACAAACAGTTCAGCAACTCTTAGCATTCCAATTCTTGAATATAGACTCAATAACTGAATTAATCCTAAACTGACTCTTCGTATTCCTATCTCCACCAACTTCTCGTGTTCTCAAAATGAATTTACAATTCCCTACCAAAATATTCAAAATATTAATATTTACAATAAATTCAAAGAACATGGGACCCCCTATGTCTACTTTATGTACAAGTAACTTTTGAGCCTAATGCCCCTGCATCACTTGGAATCACAACAATGACTTTCTGTTTTAACAATATTCACTGATCACTCCAAATTGCAAATTTCACCTTATTGTTCCATATAATTCAAAGCACTTATTCTCTCATAGTAAAACCATACATCATAATACATATCTCCACTCTTTCTCTCATTAAACACTCCACTCATTCTCTCTCATTAAAATAATACAAATCTCTTGTATCCGCTTATGACTCCATAAAAAACCTTTATAAGCACTCTCTAAAAGTTCCTTTACACACTTCCCATTAAAATTATTATTAAAAAAGAAAACTTTATGTCACTTAAAGTCAAGTTTCTTTTAAAACTCTAAAATCTACGGATGTAAAGGTATGCTCACCATTCCTTATCACCCCCAAAAACAATCACTCATAATTAAAAAAAATACTTTTCCAATTTACTTATGTCTCCCTTTTTGTGAATCTAAAGTAATGGTTTTGGTTTTATACTTATGTAAAGTAGAAATCCACGTTAAAAGCTTCAAACCATATACTTTAGGTTTCATGTGTTGAAAAAGTAACTTACGAATGAACCATGGAGATTAAAAAAACTAGAATGTGTAAATCACTTTCCAAGCGAAACGTTCTCATGGCACATGAATCAAGATGTTTGACGCCATTGATCCACGCAAGCTCCTCTCCAAGGTGATTCTCAAAAGGAAAATTTTTGAAAACTGGACGCATGCAAGTATTTCTTCAATGTAGGTTCACGCGCAGCAAATATTCACTTAAAATACGGCTGGTCTTTAAAGTCTTAGTATGCACACTTTTAAAAAAAATTGTTGAAGAACTTACCGCAACAAAATTTAACATAGTCCTCCACGCAAATTTCATCCACGTTGCCACTCAACACAAGTATTTAAAACCTTCCTTGGTTTAAAGATGACTGCAAATACGCTAACTGCAAATGCAGATTTCGCTTCTATTAAAACCAACAGAATTTTATCGAAAATCACCAGGAGAATTCTGGGCATAGGTGTGTGGTGTCCTGGCATGTTTTCTTGGTTTTCCCTTCAGAATCTGGACCACCTTCGAGAAGAGATTACGCTAGAGAGCACCGGCTTGTATTTCTCTTTTTTACCACACAAAATTCAGTCCTTTGGCGAAGTGGGATGGGAATATCTTCAACACATATGTGCAGATTGCATTCTGCGGATAGAAATACACAGTGAGTGGAAAGTACTATTCAAGCAACTTGTTTTCTTTGGCACGCCTAAGAACTTCAGCGGGAAATTCCTCATGCTTGCCTATCGTGGCTCCTCCTTAGTATTCACGGTGTCAGTGGTGTGGCATCTTGAAACTTTTGAAAAATTTGCAGTCGCAGCTTCTGCTCGTGGGTTTTATGCCATGGAAATCATTTTAATTTGTCACAAATGATGAATTGCAGATCACGGAGCCCTTTAATCCAACTCGTGATCATTACTTTCCATGGGAAATCTCTCCCACGACCCCTTATTTACGCAAACCAATCCATGTCTCTCCACCTCTGTCCAGTTGTTGATTCCTCGATCCTCCCGCTCGTAGATTAATCAAAACACCAGAAGCCACGAACCCAGACTTCAAATGACTTAACACTAAACCCCAACCAGCTCCAAATCAACAACAAAAATTTCTCGTTGGTCGCTTCTCCTTCGATCAAACTATTCTACGCTCCAGGCTTAAGTGGCAGTCTCCACAGCGCACCAGTCTCAAATGCAACCTCATCAAATATGTAGTTCGATGTCCTCAATTTCTTATTCCAACGCTGTGCATCGAAGGATACAATCTCTTCGATTCAATTTATTATAGCACAACCGAGGTGTATCCAGGATCATGGACTGTAGTTCTTGTAACATTTGACAACGCTGTATTGTGGAATATGTGGTCGGTAAGAAAGGAACGCGGTCTCTGGTAATATTGGAGCCTCCGGCAATTTTTTGCTAAAGATTTAACGTTCTTCGTAGTCCATGAATAAAGATGAACAATTTTCTACGCTCCAATGTACAACATCTCTCAATCCTTTCAATTTAAAATTCAACTCATAAGATGACAAAAACTAAAATCGACAGAGTTCACAACCAGGGCTCTGATACCACATGTAGAAAATGAAATTAACTCAAACATATTACATAAAACACACATACAAAAACAGACACGAAATATTGGCGGAAAAGAGGCTTTAGCCTGATGGTATTCTCATCATTCTCACTTATTAAAAGAATTTAGAGTTACAATTCAAATAGATGAGAGACAATGTCTTAAGATAGTCCGTGCTATCTTAGACTCCTTTGGTTGAGATAATTTCTCACCAAACACCCACCAAGATAGGAGTTAGTTAAACTAACTCCAATCTTTGAGGAACAACCTAAGAGTTAGGCACAAATTCCTAACTTGGAATATTTAATTAATTAATTTATTATTTTGGATTTATTATTGTTATTTGAGAGAGGCTAACACTCTCTAGGCTGGAATCGAATTGTGTTCCATCCAGAAGGGTGCTAGTGTAATGTATTGCAACACGTGCCATCCTATTGCTTTATTATATTGAAAATTAAACTTTGAATCCAACTAAAAAGATCTTTATCCAATATTTAATAATCAAAAGGCATTTTAAAATTATGTTCAAATTTTACTTTGTCATATTTAATTCACGTGATTTGAATTCTACTCAAATTTTAGTTCATTATATCTAACATGCTTATGCAATTAAGTTTTATGCCAAGCACAAATGAATTTTAATTTGTGATGAATTTCAATTTTGGATTGAAGTGGATATATATATTTTTATATTTAATTTGTGTAATAATATTAAATTTTATGAATCTGAAAAAAGAAAAAAAAAAGAAAGAATAAAATATATATATATATTAGAATTTTATTTTGTTTAAGTATAATAAATTTAAATGGGTAAATTAAAAAAAATAAAAAATAAAAATAAAAATAAAATAAAAAATAAAAATAAAATTTCTGTGTGTTACCCAATGTGTTGTATATTAAAGTAATAGTTTTTGCAGTTTAAAATTTTAAATTTATTTATGATGTGTATTAAATTAATAGTTGTTGAGATTGCAACAAGAATAGGAGCTTAGTGGAAAGAAGTCGTCTTCACTAAGTGGGCCCGCAGGTTATTTTTGGCGCAAAGTCTATTTTTAGACTATGTCTATTTTTAGACATATGGATCATGTTCTATGAGTTGCAGGATGCTATTTGTGGATGGTTGGTCAAGTCGGAAAAAATAGATGGAATTCTATTTTTAGACATATTGGGAAAAATCTATTTTTAGATTGCCAGTCTAAAAATAGATATGTCGAATATTATTAGCTCTTAATAATATTTGGACTATAAACATTATCTTATTCTCTTGGAGCACTTGAGTTAAGTGCACAGATGTGGCACAGGAGCTGACAGAAGGAATTACGCTATTCCCGAGGGTTAAGTGGAGCTATTGCATGGATACTTCAGTTAGAACTCATGTGAAAGAGTTTGGTGGAGTTGATTGAGGAAGTTAATGGAGTTGTGTTCGGTTTAACTAATCTAAACATAGTTGAGCTAGTTGTATCTAGTCTAACTGATTGATACACTAGTGAGAGTGGTGTGAATTAATTATTAATTAATTCACTAATTATAAACTCATTAATCAACTAAAAAATACATCAGTTAACTTCAGTGCATGGACAGTTTCAGTGGAGACCAGTGAAGAGATAGGTGAAAGAGCAGGTTAACTATCAATTGTGACTATTAGTTGTGACTATCTTTTTGTTGCATGATTTGCGACAGCCGTCGATTGGAGAAGCCAATGAGGATTGCATAGCTCCTGAGCAGTGTGGTTTGAAAATTGGTATGAGCCATTCTACAACATTGATTACGCAATGGGGTTGGCTATCGGGTGGAATGTTGGAGCATGTGTTTTAAGTCTAGCTTGATTAGTGTGTAGCAATTGAAGGTTGTGTTGAGAGCTTTGTGAAGTTTTGTACAATGATTGTTACATGATCTCTATGACATATATTCTTGTATGGTTTGGTTTTCGACTTTAAGCTTTCCCATGAAATATTGTGTTCATATGTGTGATTGTTTATGGTTTAATGTGCGCATGCAATCGATTTTATCGTAATGATCGATAGTAGAAGATACATATTGTGCATGAAGCTAAAATAGTGTGTGATCAAGGAGAATCTCGGTGAATAATACTTTCAGTTATTCCAAAAATTTCTACAATAGTTTTATAGTTTAAAATGTTAAATTTGTTGTATTTATTATTATTAAAGTGATAGTTTTCATATAATGTAGTATTTTAAAATTTTAAATTTATTTACGCTGTGTATAAAAGTAATATTTTTTTATGCTGTGTAGTCTAAAATTTTAAATGTATTTATGTTAAAATATAATTTCTAAATTATCTAAATGATGGACATTTAACTCTCTCTCTCTCTCTCTCTATATATATATATATATATATATATATATATATATATATATTTACTTGCATGTAATGATCAATGGTAGAAGAGATTCTATATTGTGCATGAAGCTAAAATAGTGTGTGATCAGGAGAATCTCGGTGAATAATATATCAGTTATTCAAAATTTCTACAATAGTTTTATAGTTTAAAATGTTAAATTTATTTATGTTGTGTATTAAAGTGATAGTTTTCATATAATGTATTATTTTAAAATTTTAAATTTATTTATGCTGTGTATAAAAGTAATATTTTTTTTTTTATGCTATGTAGTCTAAAATTTTAAATGTATTTATGTTAAAATATAATTTCTAAATTATCTAAATGATGGATATTTAACTATATATATATATATATATATATATATTTCATGTTTACACATGAAACAAATATTCAAGGAAAATCGTGTTAAATTTTGGCAGGATTCATTGGTGAACCATGGTTAGAAGAAGTACAAGAAGGAGTGGGGCAACTAGAGGGTGCAATGTGGCGCCACCACAACAACCAACTCCTGCCACCCCAACTAATGATGAGGAAAACATCTCAACACAAGAACAAATACCAACAAGAGAAGTGTTAAACTTAATGAAATCATTCCAGCACATGTCTGAGGCATTAATAAACCATCTGGAATGAGATCATGGAGGACCAGTAATACAAAATGAAGCACCTCGAAACACTACAAGAAATGATGTACGTCGAGATTTGGAAAAGGTAAAATTTCCAGAGTTTTAGGGGTCCACAGATGGTCAATCTGCAGAGGCATGGTTAGAAAACATGGCTATGTGCTTTACCCTGAGAGAGTATACCTCGAACATGAAGGCCAAGATGGGTATATTCTAGCTAAAGGGAAACACACTACTTTGGTGGAAGACTTTATTACCCCAATTGGGGATGGATATCTCAGAAGTAACTTGAGAATTGTTTGAAGAAAATTTTAGAGAACACTACCTATCAGAGGAATTTCTTGAGAGGCAATTAAATGAATTCAATGCATTAAAGCAGGGGAGTCGCTCAGTACTGGAGTATGAGGCTCGTTTCATGGAATTACTCTATTATGCCCCTCACTTAAACACAGAAAGACTCAAGGTGAAAAAATTTGTGTATGGATTAAATGGTAACATCCGGGCTAAGGTTAGGATCTTAACGCCTCGCATCTTGTACGAAGCAGTTCAACGAGCAATTATTGTAGAGGAGGAGATCATGAATAGTGGACCTAGTAAGACAAACAAGCCCACAGGATCAGGAGTAAACAACGGAAATAGTATGGAACGTAGAAATTTTCAAAGGGGTCCTATGCTCAATCATCAAAAGTGGTCTATCGGAACACCATATAGGCATCCAACTCAGCATCTGCATAGGGTACCTAAGCAAGCCCGTCAACAACAACATCATCATCTTATTCGACAACACCAAGTCACACCACCTCAGCATCGATCCCAACAGTCTGGCTCTTTCCATCAGAGTTCCAGGCCAACTCCCAGTTCAATCAATAATAGAAGCCAAGCTCCTAAGATGGGGTGTTGGACTTGTGGAGGTGCTCACTACAAGAGGTATTGCCCTCAAAAGACAGGTAATACCAACTCAACTCAGAAAGCAACTACAGTGGGGGACCTGGGGAAGGCTCATCGCATCCATGCAGCGGTGAACAATTTTCAGGTCAAACACCAGTCCACTGTGTTGGAAACCACAAGTAATATTTATGGTACGAGTTTTGTCCTTTTAATAGATCCAGGAGCTACTGATTCTTTTATTTATTTAAATGCATTATCAAGGATTAAACATAAACCAATTTCTTGTTGGAAATACTGAAAGCTAAAAGTGAATTAGTATTCCTTTCAATTAGAGCATTAGTTAATATTCAATTATTATTAGTGCTTGTACAATGATAGCAGAAAACAAGAGGAACAAAAATGCACACAATTTTTAAGGTGGAAACCCACTCCGGGACAAAAACCACCTAATGATTTTCTAATAATTCTTTAATCTTCAACTCCAATTGAAAATAAAGCTCCAACTTCCTAGAATCTAGAAAAGCCTTCTTCTCCGGCTCTCACTGGATGGAATCTCCAATGCCCGAGATTATTTAGTAGTCAACTGAACGGATGCCCCAACACCCAATGAGCGACAACTCACCCTAGCACCACCCTACCACCCTATAGAAGAATAAAAGAAGAATGGACTCCCATACCAGGGAGAATGGTCCACTTTACAATGATATAGAATGATGTAGAAGAAGAAGATATACTAGACCATAAACCCAAATTTGACAGAACCACCTAATGATGATCCTAGACCTCCCAACACCGCCTCTTCAACCCTTGGTAGATAGACACTAGTACAATTTGTACAATAATGTATTTACAATGAATAAGTACAATGATACATTTACAATGATTGTATGCAGTGTTGCCCACTTGAAGACTTCATATGATGAAATTCTTGCTGTTGTTATGCACCTTAGTTGCTACTCTTTTCATGCTACCCTTTGCTGCACCTTGCTTTGCTTTGTTGCCGTCTGGTCCTTTGCAACCCTTGATAACACATGATCTAGCTTTTTCTTGCCTTCTAGGAGCTCAATATTGAATCTAGTGTATCTCTGTTATTTCAGATCCTCAATATCTGATTTTCAGTCCTATAGTAGTCCTCTGAGTCTTATTTCCAATGCCACAGGTCTGACCCAATTTGGATTCTTAAAGAGAGATTTATACCCAATCTCTCACAATGCCCTAATTAAGGACTGTTTCAACATAGCACACTTGTACGGCGTGCCACATGCCACTATTTCTTCATTTGTCTCTGAAATTGATAGAGAAAAAAGAATAGACTATGTAATATCTGATATTTTTATGAAATTCCAATCTGATACTCAGAGAGAGAGTTATGATGAATTTACCAAGGTCAATTCTTTGAGATGAATTTCAGGAGCCTGCAAAAACCCTGACTTCCACATATCATATCTTCAAAAATATTGCGCACCTTGATCTGATATTTTTACTGCATCTTCCTCAGGATTTTGGCTTCACCTCGTAAACATTTCAGCTTCTGAGCCTTCATAGAAAAAAATTTAGAGCGAAAATTCCACGATGACCTGTTTCATTTGGCCGAATCCCATGCATAAGGCGGAAATGAAGATCACAATTTATATGAATGCTTAAGTTGAGACGGGCTTCAAAAAGTGAACATGGGAGGGATTTTATGAGCTTAAAAAATATTAATCATGAATTTTCAATCACCCATGCCCCAACCCCATGGGGTTTTAGCCCACTAACTGGGGGTACAAACTTCAAACATGAATATCTCTCAAACTGTGGAGAATTACATGTCGTGCCATATATCAACGAAAACCTCTCGACAAGTAGAAACCATAAAAATAATTATTGACCTAGAATATATTAATTTGGTAGGTCAAAATTCCGATGCAATATTTGGTTAGCCCCTGTTGCTGCTTGGGTTGACATCAATGACAGCCGCTGATCAACAATCTCCCCCTTTGGCATTGATGGCAACACAAGTACTCCCCCTGCGATCATGACACCTCTTCCTACAAAATTATCTCCCCCTTTGACATCAATGGAAAAGGGTAACTCCCCCTGAAATACAACCATCCTGCGGACCTGTACACACTTCCACTCCCACTGATACACAACCGTCCTGCAGACCTGTAATCTAATGAGAACTTGGGAGAATCCCAAGCTTTTGACGAAGATATTCAAATGCTTCACGAGGTAAAGGTTTAGTGAATATATCAATAATATGTTCTTTTGTACAAACATACTCAAGTTTGATATTATTTTCAACGAATTTTTCTCTAACAAAATGATATTTGATCAGAATGTGTTTTGTTTTTGAATGCATGACAGGATTATTAGAGATGTTGATGGAACTAGTGTTGTCACAGAATATGGGAATAGGCTCACTGAATTGTACTTGAAGATCTTGCAAAGTTTGTTTCATCCAAAGGACTTGAGTATAACATGATGCTGCTGCAATGTATTCTGCTTCTGCTGTAGATAACGATATTGAAGTTTGTTTTTTTCTCAACCATGATATGAGACAACCACCTAGATAGAATGCTGCTCCACTAGTACTCTTACGATCATCAACGCTTCCTGCCCAATCTGCATCTGTAAAGGCTTGAGTAATGAGATTGTTACCCTTGGGATACCACAAGCCATATTCTTCTGTGCCCTTTAGATATCGAAGAATTCTTTCGACGGCAATAATATGTGATTCTTTTGGTGCTGTTTGGAATCTTGCTACTTGTCCAACTGCTTGCATAACATCTGGCTGAGAGGTTGTTACATATAGAAGACTACCAATCATAGATCTGTACAACCTCTGATCCACATCCTTAGATGAGTAGTCTATGCTCAATTTGCAACCTGTTACCATCGGAGTAAGTACGGGTTTGCAATCTTCCATTTTGAATTTCTTGAGCATTTCCTTGATGTACTTGGCTTGACATATAAATATTCCTTTCTCTTGCTGAGATATTTGAAGCCCTAAGAAGTGTGTCAGCTCACCAAGTAAAGACATCTCAAACTCACTTTTCATCTTTGTAGAAAATTTCTTACTTAGTCGATCATCATTACTACCAAATATTATATCATCCACATATACCTCAACTATTGTTAAATTATCTTTATCTATTTGTACATAAAGATTGCTATCAACAGTACCTTTCTTGAACTCTTGTTGACGTAGATATCCATCAAGACGAGCATACCATGCTCTAGGAGCCTGCTTGAGACCATATAGAGCCTTCTTTAACCTGCAGACATAGTCTTCTTTTTGTGATAGTAGAAAACCTTCAGGTTGTTCGATGTAAATTTCTTGTTCTAATTCTCCATTCAGAAATGCTGACTTAACATCCATTTGGTAGACTTTGATTTTTCTTGAACATGCATAGGCGAGAAACATTTGGATGGCTTCCATTCTGGCAACTGGTGCAAATGTTTCATCGAAATCAATTCTTTCCACTTGTGCATAGCCTTTGCAAACCAATCTTGCTTTGTTTCTGGTAACCTGCTCATCTTCATTCAATTTGTTCATGAACACCCATTTAGTCCCAATGACATTTTTATCTTTTGTTCATGGAACTAATTCCCAGGTGTTATTCTTCTCAATTTGATCCAATTCTTCATTCATAGCTACTACCCAATGTTCATTATGGCTGGCTTCCTCAAAACTACTAGGCTCAAAGGTTGCTAGAAAAGCAACGTGAGCTTGTTGTGATGAACGAAGCTGTTGACCTTCATTTATGTCACCAATTATTTGATTTGATGGATGGTTCTTTTGAATCCACTCTTTTGTTCTCCTTGGAGGAGCTTCTTGTTGTTGTTCTGGTATATCTTGATGATCATTGTTTACTTCTTCCTCGTTGATAGTTGCTTCTTGTTCTACAATTTTATCTGTGTCTTTTTCAGCCTCTGTCTCAAGTTTCAAAGATTCTAGATCCTCATCATTACTCGCTATAACACCATCTTCATCAATTGTAACATTTATGCTCTCCACTATCTGTTTTCATCTTAGATTATAGCATTTATAGGCCTTTCTTTTGCGTGAGTAACCAACAAAGATACCTTCATCAACACGTGATTCAAAATTACCCAAATTTTTATCTTCTCTTTTGATATAAAATTTGCTTCCGAATATTCTAAAATATTTTACATTAGCTATTTTTCCTTTCCATAATTCATATGGAGTCTTGTTGCAATTATTTCTGAGAAAACTTCGGTTGATAATGAAGACTGTCGTATCAATTGCTTGAACCCAGAATTTTTCATCCAATTTTGAGTCCTTCAACATTGTTCTACCCATTTCCTGTATAGTTCTATTCTTTCTTTCAACAACTCCATTTTGCTGAGGTGTTCGTGCTGTTGAAAATTTCCTTTTTATTCCATTTTCGTCACAGTATTGCTGAAATAATTTGGAAGTGAATTCTCCACCATTATCTGATCTTAAACACTTTATTTTCAAATCAGTTTCATTTTCAACCAAATCCTTGTAGATCTTAAAGCACTCAAATGCTTCAGATTTTTTCTTTAGGAAACTGACGGCTGTCATCCTGGTATAGTCATCTATCATTAACATGAAATATAATTCTCTGTCTAAGCCTTTTGTTCTCACAGGACCACATAGATCAGTATGTATCAATTCCAATGGATGTGATGAAAAGTGTTCTTTTGTTTTAAATTGGACTTTTGTCTACTTGCCATGCCGATATGTCTCACATAGTGTGTTGGAAGGTTTTGAGATTTTCAACATTTCTCGTACTGCTTTTTTCTTATCCTGACAAGATTTTCAAAGTTTATGTGACCCATTCGTTTGTGCCATAACCAACTTTCATCTTCTGTAGCTAGTAGACATGCTTTAGTTGCTTCATCCAGAACATATATGTCATTTGGAGCTCGAATTGATATAGCCACAATTTTACCTTACCTGCCTTTCCTGATTTCACATTTTATGGAGTTGAATAGCATTATGTGTCCTTGATCACACATTTGTCTAACACTGAGCAGATTGTGATTCATGTTTTTGACCAATAGAACATTCTTGGATATAACATCTTTGCTTCCGAGAGTGACGGTACCTGATCCTATAACATTTGAAGACCCATCATTTCCAAAGGATATGGTTCCATCCTTCTTCTCTTTCAGAGATACAAATTTCTTTCTATCTCCAGTCATATGCGTTGAGCAACCGCTGTCAACATACCACACATCTTTATTTTTTTGAGCCTTGAGAGCGAGAGCACAATTATCAATCTTCTTCTTCTTCCATGTTCATTCATTCTGTGGCTTCGAAGATTCTTCTGGAGGATTTTCAAGTCTGCAATCTCTGGCTATGTGTCCAAAGTTTTGACATTTGTAACATTCCATATTATTTCTTAAATGTTCAAATCTATTGATGTTTCGTTGAGCCCTGGGAGGTTCATATTTGAAGAATATATTGGAATTGTATTGGTTCCTAGGGTACGTGTGACATTCTACAGCTTTATGACGAAATTTTCCACATGAATAACAATAGCCATGAAAAATATGTTGGTACCTGGATGAAAATATTCGTCGAGGAATCATCTTCCAAGGATGTGCTTGTGAATCTTGTCCAATGAAGTCCTCATGTATGTCAGATCTCACAGGTTCATTGTATTTTGTTGTAGAAGGTCTTGCTTCTTCTTCTTTGTAACCGAGGCCAATTCTATCGTTGTAAGATCGTTGATTGTTGATGAGTTCTTCCAATGCCATTGAGCTGTTGGCATACTTTTGGACAGTTTTTCCCTTCTTCACTTCCTTACGCAGCAAGATTACTTTGGCTTCTAATGCTTCCCTTTCTTGGTTTCTTTCTTCCAAATTCTTTTGAAGTGACTCTTCAATACATTTGTGTTCTTCAACCTCAATTTTGAGACCTTGAACTTGTTCTTCAAGAGTATTGGAACAGATCTTCTCATCATTGAGCTCTTTTATAAGCTTGATTGCCTCCTCATAAAATTCTTCTATGGTCAACCCTTCTTCTTCATTGTTTGATACTTCTTGTTTATTGTGCTTGGCCATAAACAATAATTTCTCATTGGATTCTTCTTTGATGTCACTTTCTTCATCGGATGATGAGCTATCTTCTTTAGAGAGAAATTTCCTTTTGGATCCTTTCTTTTTGCCTTGCTTGTTGAATTTCTTAAAGCCTTTATTTCCTTTTGAGTTTCCATCACTTTTGTTTGGACATTTTGCTACGAAATTCCCAACCTCACCACAACCAAAACATATCAATGGAAGTTTACCTTCAAATTTTCCCTTACTAGGTTTTATTTTTCTTGTAAAGTAAGCATATTCTTCATATGAAAGACCTTCTCCATCATCTCCCTTTTCTTCACACTTGCAGGTGCATGCCATTTCAATTGAAGGTTGTTTGTCCTCATTGGTTTGCTTAGATGCAATGAACGCAGTTTCTAGATTTGAAGTACCCTTTTCTTCATCAAGTCTCATTTCATATGCTATGAGAACTCCATGTAATTCTTCCTTGCTGAGTTTGTCCAGATTTGCACTGTATTCTAAGACCGATACCTTTGGGTTGAATCTCCCTGGTAATGTTCTAAGAATCTTTCGTATAATAATCTTCTCGTCAATTGGCTCTCCCAATCCTTCCAAAGTATTGGTTATTTCATCAACGTATTAGAAGTATGCAGCAGTGTTGCAATCTTCTTTCATTCTGAGTTGCTCAAATTTTGCTCTATAGATTTGAAGCTTTGCTTCTTTGACATTTGAGTCACCTGCATATATATTCTCAAGATTGTCCCATACATTTTTGGCAGTTTTACAACCCAACACCTTATGATAAGCAGATTCAATAAGTCCACTGATAATAATATTCTTTTCTTTTGCATCATTTACCAAATTCTTCTTACCTTGTTCATCCGCGGTTGATGTAAATCCATTTTGAACAGTGTCCCATACTTCGTAACCTTGCGCTAAGAGATAGACCTCCATTCTTCCTTTCCAAAGTGCATAATTATTTTCATTGAATAGAGGTACACCATTCTTGGTATGCTCCATGACCTCCTTCCAGCTGTTAAACTGCTATTGAAGGAACCAAGCTTTGATACCAATTGTTGGAAATACTGAGAGGGGGGGTGAATCAGTATTCCTTTCAATTAGAGCATTAGTTAATCTTCAATTATTATCAGTGTTTGTACAATGATAGCAGCAAACAAGAGGAACACAAATGCACACAGTTTTTAAGGTGGAAACCCACTCCGGGACAAAAACCACCTAATGCTTTTCTAATAATTTTTTAATATTCAACTCCAATTGAAAATAAAGCTCCAACTTCCTAGAATCTAGAAAAGCATTCTTCTCCAGCTCCCACTGGATGGATGCTCCAATGCCCGAGATTCTTCAGTAGTCACTGAACGGATGCACCAACACCCAATGAGCTACAACTCACCCTAGCACCACCCTAGCACCCTATAGAAGAATAAAAGAAGAATGGACTCCCGTACCAGGGAAAATGGTCCACTTTACAATGATATAGAATGATGTAGAAGAAGAAGATATACTAGACCATAACCCCAACTTTTACACAACCACCTAATGATGATCCTAGACCTCCCAACACTGCCTCTTCAACCCTTGGCAGATAGATACTAGTACAATTTGTACAATAATGTATTTACAATGAATAAGTACAATGATACCTTTACAATGATTGTATGTAGTGCTACCCACTTGAAGACTTCATATGATGAATTCTTTGGCTGCCGTTATGCACCTTCGTTGCTCTTCTCTTACAAGCACCGCTGCACCTTTATTTTTCATACTATAGAAATTCTGGTCCTTTGCAACCCTTGACAACACATGATCTAGCTTTTTCTTGCCTTCTAGGAGCTCGATATTGAATCTGGTGTATCTCTGTTATTTCAGATCCTCAATATCTGATTTTTAGTCCTGTAGTAGTCCTATTAGTCTTCTTTCCAATGCCACAAGTCTGACCCAATTTGTATTCTTCAAGGGAGAGTTATACCCAATCTCTCACAATGCCCTAATTAAGGATTGTTTCAGCAGAGCGCACTTGTACGGCGTTCCACATGTCACTGTTTTCTTCATTTGTATCTCAAATTGATAGAGAAAAAAGTACAGACTATGTACTATCCACCACTTTTTACAAAATTCCAATCCGATACTCAGAGAGAGAGAGTTATGACGAATTTACCAAGGTCACTTCTTTGAAATAAATTTCAGGAGCCTGCAAAAACCTTGACTTCCACAGATCATATCTCGAACAATATTGCGCACCTTGATCTGAAATTTTTACTGAAGCTTCCTCAGGATTTCTGCTTCACCTCATAAAAATTTCAGCTTTTGAACCTTCGTAGAAACAAATTTAGAGCGAAAATTCCACGATGACCTGTTTCAGATGGCCGAATCCCATGCATAAGGAGGAAATGAAGGTCACAATTTATATGAATGCTTAAGTTGAGAGGGGCTTCAACAAGTGAACGTGGGAGGGATTTTAGGAGCTTAAAAAATATTAATTATGAATTTTCAATGACCCATGCCCCAACCCCATGGGGTTTTAGCCCACTAACTGGGGGTACAAACTTCAAACATGAATATCTCTCAAACCGTGGAGAATTACATGTCTTGCCATATATCAACGGAAACATCGCGACAAGCAGAAACCATAAAAAGAATTATTGACCTAGAATATATTAATTTGGTAGGTAAAAATTCCCATGCAAGTTTGGGTTAGCCCCTGGTGCTGCTTGGGTTAACATCAATGACATCCGCTGATCAAAATTTCTCAACATGATTTTAGACATGTAGAAATGGCATGTGGTATGAAAAGAAATGTAGGAAAGATGGCAAAGGATTGTGAGGTGGACCTGGGTGTATGTAAAACTGAGGTATCCTTGTATTCTATGATATTAGGAGTCTATGACGTAGTTATAGGAATGGATTTGTTGGAGTGACATGAGGCACTCCTAGATTGAAAAGACAAGGTACTATATTTCATAGATGAGGATGGACAAAGAAAATCATTGAGGGGAAAGAACCGAGGGGTGTCCCTAAGGTTCATCTCCTCCATGCAACTAATGAAATATAGACAAAAAGGGTATCAAATGTTCACGGTGGTAGCTTTAAATGATAAGGGTGATTTTGAAAACTTTGATAAACATCCAATTCTTGTTGAATTCAAGGATGTATTTCTTGAAGAATTAGCTAGCCTACCCCCAAAAAGGGAAATTGATTTCACCATCGACCTTAAACTAGGCACTAAGCCCATTGCAAAGGCACCTTTTCGTATGTCAGCTCCAGAACTAAAGGAATTGCAATTACATTTAAAGGAATTGTTGGACTTGGGGTTCATATGACCCAAAATATCACCGTGGGGAGCTCTTGTGATTTTCGTTAAGAAGAAGGATGGGTCTTGGTGACTGTGCATTGACTATCGCCAGTTGAAAAAAGTGACAATAAAGAATAAATATCCTTTACCTAGGATAGATGACTTGTTTGATCAAATGAAGGGGGAAATTGTGTTTTCAAAGATAGATTTGAGGTCAGGATATCATCAATTAAGAATCAAGGAAGAAGATATTCTGAAGACAACCTTTAAGACAAGATTTGGGCATTATGAATTTGTAGTTTTACCCTTTGGACTGACAAATGCCCCGAGTGTTTTCATGAGTTTGATGAATGGGATATTTCGGGGTAACTTAGACAAGTTTGTACAAGTATTTATCGATGACATTTTGATCTACTCAAAGACCCCAGAAGATCATGACGAACACTTGAGGATAGTTCTTCAATGTCTTAGAGAAATCCAATTGTATGGAAAACTGTTAAAGTGTTCCTTTTACTAATCAAAGATTCATTATCTTGGGCACATTATCTCTGGGGATGGTATAGCAGTAGACTTGACAAAGATAGAGGCCATCATGGAATGGCCAGCACCAACCAATGTTCATGAAATACGAAGTTTCATGGGCATGGCAGGGTATTATCGTAGATTTGTTGAAGGGTTTTCGAGGGTAGCAAGCCCCATTATCGAGCTCTAAAGAAAGAACAAGAAATTCATTTGGGCTGAAAAATGTGAAGAGGCATTCCAAAGGTTGAAGGTATTATTAACGACGACACCAATTTTGAAAGCGCCAGATATGGAATAAGAATTTTTGGTTTGCACTAATGCCTCCAAACAGGGGTTGGGTTGTGTATTGATGTAGGAAGGAAGAGTAATATCATGTGCATCAAGAAAACTTATAACCCACGAAGAGAACTACACAACCCATGATCTAGAAATGGCAGCAATTGTTTATGCAGTAAATATTTGGAGACACTACCTTCTAGGAAGGAAGTTTGAACTTAGAACTGACCATTGTGGGCTACAACACATATTCACTCAGGACCACTTAAATGCAAGGAAAAGAAGATGGTCTGAGCTAATCAATGAATATGATTTTGATATTACTTACATAAAAGGAACAGTAAATAGGGTGGCTGATGCTTTAAGTAGGAGGCCTCGAATATTTTCAATGATTCCCTTAAAGATAAATTTGAGGGAGAAGTTTCTTGAGTTGCAATTTAAGGACACTTGGTACAAGGAGGTTAGCAAGATTTTGAGGGAGGAAGAAATGAGAATCCCAAAATATGAAGAATACTCCCTTGATAGTGATGGAATTATACGATTCTGGGGAAGGATATATGTGCCACCGAATGAAGATATACGCCAGTTGATCTTGAATGAAGCACATCGTGCAATATACATGGCACACCCCAGTGTTAAGAAGATGAGTGCAGACTTGAAACCATTTTTCTTTTGGAAAGGAATGAAGAAGGACATTGTAAACTTTGTAGCAAGATGCTTAGAGTGTCAACGAGTAAAAGTTGAACACAGACATCCAGCAGGGTTATTGCAACCCCATGAGATACCAGAATCTAAATGGGAAGTTATGTTAATGGACTTCATTGTGGGACTACCAATGAACTCAAGATGACATGATTCCATATTTGTAGTAGTGGACATATTGACCAAGAGTGCCCATTTTATACTAGTTAAGACTACATATAAGGCACCAGAGATAGCAAGAGTTTTCATTGATGAGATTGTAAGATTACATGGAATTCATAGGAAGATCATATCAGATAGGGGAGCAGTGTTTACAGGAAGGTTTTGGACTAGTTTCCAAGAAGCCTTGGGAACCCAATTGAACTTTAGCACTACATACCACCCTGAGACAGATGGTCAGACAGAGAGGACTAATCTAATCCTCGAAGACATGCTACAAATGTATGTGATGGACCAACAAAAGAAATGGGAGGAGTTTTTACCTTTGGTGGAATTTGCTTACAATAACAGTTATCAAAGTTCCATCAAGATGGCACCATTTGAGTTCTTGTATGGAAGACCGTGCAAAACACCTCTTAATTGGGAGCGACTAGAGGACTGAGTATTAATAGGGCCAGAAGTGTTGCAAGAGATGGAAGAACAAATGACTATGATTAAATGGAGGCTAAAAGAAGCACAAGATCGACAAAAGATTTATGTTGACTCTCATAGAATAGATCGAAGTTATGAAGTGGGAGATAGGGTGTTCCTAAGAGTAAGACCCCAAAAGAGCTCTATAAGATTTGGAAAGGGAGAAAAATTGTCTCCATGGTTTGTGGGACCTTTTGAAGTTTTAGAAAGAAAAGGGTCGGTAGCATATAGACTTGCATTATCTCCATCCCTAGCGTGTATTCATGATGTGTTTCATGTTTCTATTTTGCATCATTATATTTCAGATCCATCACATGTTATTGACTTAGGTCACTTGCAGGTTTCAGATGAGGGCAAGGTGATGGTTGAACTAGTTTGCATATTGGACCAACGAACTTTGCAGCTTAGACGATGATTATTGGACCAGGTTAAGGTCCAGTGGGACAATTACAGTCCTAGTTTAGCCACTTGGGAGGATTCCGAAGAGATGCATCATCATTTTCCTTATCTATTCCAAGGACTTCGAGACGAAGTCCACTATTAAGAGGGGGTGTATGTAGTTCCCTACTCTAGTTGACTGACAGTGATATGAATTTTAACATTATTTAGCCCTAAGACCCGCACTTTATTCTTTAAGGACCTCAGGTTGAGGATCCAGACACATGACTCTATTATTAGTGGATGTGATGGTTATGTATATCTTTATTGATACTATGATGATGATAGCATTTACGGATATGCATGTTCTCTATTGATATGATTGTAACATTAATGGATATACATGTTCTCTATTGATATGATGATGATGATATATTTTATGGATAGATATGTTTTCTATTGATGTTGCGATGATAATGCCTTGATGGATATGTTAATTTACCATTGATGTTATGATTATGATAAACATGATGGATGTGTCCCATATGTTAGCTACTTACATTAGTTCTAATTCAAAATAAACAATGATGTGAATGACTAGGTCATGTTGATGTTTCTATTATGATAATGACTAACACTGAGAACCTTGTTACTGATGATTATTGAGTATAACAGGAAAACACTAGAGGCATTCGCATATGATGAGTGGATAACATCTGGTTTGATAAGAATTAATATTTTGTCTTTGAAATCCTAAGTTCAGTTTGAAATCCTAAGTTTAGTTCTATATTACATATACTCTGATGATATGTCAATGGTTGTAGGAACATGTTAGTTGCTTGTTCGAATGACTCACATATGGGTGATGGGGTTGTACAATTGGATGGAACAACATGGGAGGGGTGGGACAGTGTTCCTAATCTCACCCGCTAGCACTCCCGCCATGACTTAGGCTGGAAAGGTCAAAATACCTTTGCCTTGAAGATCACGATGTCGTGGGGGTAGGTCCCAAATTTGGTTCACTCACGAGGATTTTCTAGGGGGCACGCATCAAGGCGAGTTCATTGATCCCCAACACCATTAGTCTCACTATAGTAGGCAACATATGAGATGATAGGGGTCTCTGTCGTTGCACATATAATTTCCCCTCGTAACCACTGGATACTTGAAGGGCAAGTGGTGTGGCACCCTTGGAATTTCAAGAGAAAAGAGAAATTCTTGAAGGGCACGACCGACTTGACACCCTTGGCATCAAAAATAAATTCTTAGGCATGGAACCCTTGGAACTTCGAATGGAAGTTCTTGAAGGGCATGACCAACTTGACACCCTCGACATCATTAAAGAAGCTAATAAGTATAATCAATATATGAAAAGCCAACTAATTCATATCAAGTGATATATGATGTTAGAACCAAAAGAATTAAATCAAGAATAAAACTTATGGTAAGGGAGGAATATAAAGAGATAAAATATTTTACCATTATAACTCTACCTCTCCCATGTTAAAACAAAATAATAAGTGGATAATGTACATAAACAACTTAATTAGGCAAAAGGGTGGAAAGAGGTACATAGAGTTAAGTATAAAGATCTATTAAAAACTTCATTAAGAGAAAGGGGTGGTGAATTAAAATAATATTAAAAAATTAAAATTTGAGAAATTTAGAGAACTTCCATGTGGCAAGAGCCAACATAAGAATATTCATCTAAAAAGAAAATTGAGGTAGTTAGGGGACCAAATCTGAGACTTATCAATTAAACTTCAGTAGTAAACACAAATTAAGGAGTAGAAAAGGGGGAATCAAGAGACAACTAGGAGAATAAATAGGAAGTCTTGTGGGGTTGAGGAAAATACTATTTTAAATGAATAATTAAGTAAATTATTTTTGGAGAGTCTTGATGAGAGGATGACACATGGGTGGGTGAATAATCAAATTTTGGGTTAATAAAAAATAATTACTTATGCATGAAATTCCAAGTGTCACCTATGAAGCCTTCTATAAAAGAAAGGGAAATGGAAGGAAAAAGGGGATTTTTGTTTACCCTATTGTTGGATGGAGGAGATTATGTCATTTTAAGTGGTTACGAGCTATAGTTGAGTTTGGTGAGGTAGAGTATTGTAGAGAGGGGACTCTTGAGCCAAGAGGGGCTCACCTCTATCAGCTAGCACATTTCTTTGTTGTACAACCCCATTGCAGCTCGGGGGTCCTCAGGGAAGGAGATTACCCAAGGAGTAGGCTGGGAGGTCAACCGGTGGGTCATTACATTCGGATTAAGCACGACAACATTCAGGCTTGGAGGTAGACAACAAGAAAGGAGCTCAAGTAGCGAAAAGTCAAGTTTGACTCTCATCTAAGGGTGAATGGTACATGTGTTGGTTATATTGTTTTTATTTATGATGATTTCATTGTGCCTATAATCAACAAGTGAAATAGATGTATGTGTTATGAAGTTAAATTTATGGAATTGATATAAGTGATTTAATTTTACTGAGTTTCAACTTGTATGATTATGGTTAAATTCCTAGTTATTGTGTAAAAAAAAAATATTTAAAACCTAGCGCTCATCTAGTAAAATATAGGGTTGGTCTCTACAGAGAGGGGGATCATGGATCGAGGGATGTTCATGGTATTTATATTAAATGTGCATGTTTTTAAATGAAATTTGAATATATAATCTTATCTCCATACATATATGTATGTATAAATGTGGAATTAATATTTTTATTGACTATATATATAATTTTATCCCCATGTACATACATGTATACATATGGAATTGATTTTTTATCAATTTTGTGAGTTAAATTAGTTTTTAATAAATTTTAAATTTTATTTTTTAGGAGTTAGGAGGACAAGTGTATCTACTCCATCAATGGAGCATGGCCATGGTTCATGCAATCGTGGTATAGTTCACACAATTTAATCAATCATATGTACATGTATTTATATGTATGAATGTATTTTTTAATTGATTATAAAATCATGTTTTTTATGAAGCTTCCCTCTCGTCACGTGAGGTTGGTGGTGGTACACATTCCCCTAGAGGCCCATCAATAGGTGGTGGCCAATTGCATGAGGGTGGTGATATGCATTCCCCCGAAGGCCAATCAATGGGTGGTCATGTTGGTTCCATGGAAAATTTTAGGGGCTAATATTCGTAGATGGGCTAATTTTCCATGTTTTTTCCAAAAAAAGATTCACCAATTTTTGTTTTTTATAAAAAATATTCGCCCAAATTTTACAATATAAAATTATTTTAACTTAAAAATAGCCAACATTATATAGAGAGTATATAGAAAATAATTATAAATTTGAATAATTTTACAAATATATCAATAAAAACTTTATACTTTTCATATTAGGGACTAGTGATATTCGCCAATGTTTTAAACTTCAAAATAATTTCCCATCCTTAAAATTTTCCCTGGTTGGTTCTCAACCAATCAGTGGTCATTCTAGTTCTCAACAGTCTGAGGGTGGGCATGATGCTGGCCAACCATATCGAGGTGGCCATCAATCTGAATATTATTTTCATTCAATTTTTACAGATTTGTTCATATGTTTTTTTATTTATACAAACTTTTATATATTGATGAAGAGGATGAAAATGTTGCTCCAAAAAGACGTAAGAAAAAATGCGTTATTCAAGAAGAAGGTTGTACACCAACCACGACTTATCCGTCTGAAATTTCCGATATACCTTGGGAAACAAACATGCAACAATGCATATTACAACGGTGTCAACATATTTATTCAAAATTGAAGAAAGATCTTGTGTCTTTGAAACTTCGTGCTGAGAGTTGAGAAAGCTTAGAAACAGTTACTCACTCTTTAAGAAAAATAGTATATTTTTACCAAACACTTGGGCCAACCACTAATACTTTTGTAGAAGTGATGAGAAAAAGAAAGGAAACAGTGATGTGTCTCAATATATGGGAGGTTGTTGAACAAAGAGTGACAACATGAATGGCCAAGTCTATGTTTAATTTCAAAGAAGAGCTGAAAAGAAAGATGTTAAAGGTGCAATATTTCAAGCACCCTGATATAGCTGGCCATTTGTATGATAGGAACCTTGCTGCCTATGGAAGACTACCATGGAAAGATGAGGTTCCGCTTTATTTTGAAAATTTATTTTATGTAGAATTATTTTTGGGAATGAAACCCAATTATTATGACACTCCCTCTGAAATTTTTGGTCCTGGTAAAGGTTGATTATGTGAACATAAGGGCGCTAAGCATGATGCTGAATTGCCTCGCCCCAAGCCACCATTGGTTAGTCGACCTCTTCGTGTGGAAACTTTTCAATCAGAGATGGATGACACTTCTCAAATTAGTGGAGAAGCAAGGGATGTCATCATTGACAATGTTCCGAGAGGACTGGGTGGAATTGATGTTTGTCTGAATCGACAAAGAACAGGAGAGAATGCACGTGCTAATTTTGTGTATCATACAGATGATGAGATAGACAATATGAGTGTTGAAGATCTCAGAACATATGCAAATAATTGTCACAATAGTTGGCATGGCCTAATTTTTCATGAGGAAGAGGGCATGGGATCAGTATGTGTTAATGGTTAAGGTGATTATTTTAACACATGTACAGTTTGTAATAAATATATATATATATATACATTTATTTGTATACATTAATCTAACAAAAATGTATCATATATGTGAACACCATTTGCAGTTTTCATGCTTGATGAACGTGTTATCACTCCAATAATTCTTAGGGTTGTAAGATTTAGATTTTGTTTTAAAGAATATTAGAGGTAACCACAAACCTGCTTTTAAGCCTTAGGATCTAGCCTTCCTAATGCTAAGAGAGGGCTCTCTCTATATCATTTATCTTTTTCATTTTAGTTGATTTTAGGCTAGTTATGTAGGATTACTTGGGATTTGGATTATGGATTTGGTTTGGTGGTGGAATCACTTACTTAGATGGATAGATGTAGGTATGCTTACCATTGGGCTAATGGAGTCAAAATTTCAAGAAACATAGTAGGATCAAGGTTCTAAAGGGAATTATTCACAGGGCAAGATAGTTGAGTAGCTTTAGATCCTTAGGCTGATGGTGAAAATGGTTTCAATCAGGGTAAGAGAGAAATTAAGGGTTCTCAAATCTAGATAATGAGTGAAAAAGATAGAGGTCAATCGAAACTAGGGAGAAATTAAGAATTCCCTAATTTGGATATTAGTTGAAAACATGAAAATGACATAACAGTTCAAGACATAGTGCTTTTAAACATATTCCGAAATAATATTCCTGTTATACATTTATATTTTTAGAAAAATATGCAAGAGTGTGAAAACTTCATAAAGAAACAATTGAACAAGTAGAAAGTACTTCACTGTAGTGGCCCAACACATGAATCTTGTAATATAATCAATTTATTGCTTTAATCCGGTCTGCTGACTTGGAATTGGTACACCTTCAGGTTTCATAATAGTACAACTATAGAAATGTTCAACAATTCATCCACACTAAATACTTCGAAATGTGAAGTATTTATACAAAAAACTATTACAAAATATCCTAAAACAAACTTAGGAATCATTCATGCAAAATAAATATCTTCATGCAAGAAGATAGAGACAGTTATCTAACTAATGCAAGATGTCCCTTCTTTTATTGAATTTATTGTTGATATCTTTGATTTGTTGTTGATTTGTCTCTTTGTTGTTTGCTCAACAAAGGTTGCAGTTGAGTGTCCTTTACGTTGTCATCTTTATCTTTCAACTCTGCTTTGTCTTTCACCCGTTGAATTTCACCTGATACTCTTTGACTGTTTTGTTTTTACTGTTACTGCAGTTCTGTAATTATAAAACTATATGCTTTGTTTGATCTTTGACTGCTTTGTTTTTGCTGTTTTACCTTCACAAAAAATCAATCAACTTTTCTCAGTCTTCTGTATTTGGTAATTTGATCTTCACCATCCTTCTGAATATTTCATCTGCCTCTATATATTTTGAAAATGTAGGCTTGTTGAAAAATAGGTGTTTTACCTCATGTTGTAGGTAAAAAAGATTTTCAAAATTCTTGTAGAGAACTTTCCCTATTGGAATTCCTTGTGAAGAAGGAAAGTTAGCTTAATCCTTAGCCACTTCTCTCATTTTCTTATCATAATCCTCTTGTTTCATCAATTTGTCATGAATTACCAGAGGATTTGGAAGGCCTTTTTGCCTTAGAATGTAAAACTTCATCATGAACCTAGTTATGGAAACTTCCATGTTCTGGCATTTCTCTTCTAGCTATATCATCATAAATTACCTTCCTAAATTCTAGGATGGTTTCGGTCCTGTCACTAATTCCAATCTCTTCTAACTCCTGCTTATTCTTGGAATTAATAAATTTGATGATTTCAAGAGCCTCTTCTGGCTTCTTGTCATGTTCTTCTTTGATTTTTTGGATAGCTTCACCTACTGCTTTGATGAGATCTTTTTGTTCATAAATAACCTGGATTGATGACCAAATATCACTGACATATTCAACGATATTGGTCTATAGCTGCTGCTTGGCTTGTGCCATTGGTTATTTTAGTGTTAGATCTTTCTCTAACTTTTTTAACTTCTCTGTCAATCTATTTTCTTTCCGTTCTTCATTCTTGTGCATAATTTGAGAAAGTTTCTTTTCATCCTCCAGAATTTTCAGCTGTTATTTAAGTCTATTGATTTCATTTGTCTGAATAGACATGTCCTGCATTGCTTTAATTAAATTACTTTCTTCATTAGTTGGCTGTGTTGTTGATGTAGATGAATCTATTGCATAAGTAGTTGCTCAGGTGACAAGAATTGCTGTAGCTATTGGCACTAAAGGGGCCAATGATTCTGCTAATGTGGAAGGAACAACATTACTAACTACAGGAATAACAGTGGCAGGAACTTCCTCTGTTCTGGCCTTTTCTCCTGGACCAACTTGTCCATTTCATTTCCCATTTATTTGATTTGGGTAGTCAACTAAAGAATGAGATTCATCATCTCATCTTTCTAATTTGCATCCTGTAACACTTCCTTTGCATGTGGATGTTCTGTAGGAGGTAGCTTAAGTTGCTTATTTAATGCAACAATGTTTGCATTTTTCTTTTTTATCAGTTCATCTGCAACGTTTACATTTGTTGGATCATATCCTACTTCAATAATCAAATCTTCCAGTGATTTGATTCTGTTATCCTTAGCCTGTGATGATGCCTTTTCTAATTTTATTTGATCTCTGATATTCCCAACAATTTTTTGCAACTTCTGTACACTCATGGATTTATTTGTCATGGTTGAATAAAGCATTTCACCAGATTGTTTGTGAAATTCAATCTGGTCAATAGGATGAAGATCATGTGCCTGAACTTCATATGAGGTCTTTTTGTAATCTGTTGATGTTTTGGGATGCTTTACTGTAGGCTGTAGGAAGCTCATTTGCATCTTCCTAGTCTTATAGTCAAAAGCATAAAGTAATTTGCTTTGATCACTGGGTGACTATTTCTATTACTGTGTGTATGTATCAGCCTTTAAGGCTTCATTTCCGATCTTTATCTCCTTATAATTCTGCATAATGTCCATTTCTTTCTCTGCTGGTTTACTGGAAGATGATACTTCAACACTGTGTTTTTTTTTAATTAGCTGAGTTTTTGAAGTTGAAGGCTAATGTGTCTCTTCAGAAACTACAGGAGGAGGAGCATTGTTTTTCACCATTGTATCAATATTAATTATTTCAATAGTTTCCACTTTTTCTTATATAGGATTTAGTTTTCGCTTCTTCCTGTACATTAGTTTGAATTTAGTTTCAGTTGTAGTTTGTGTTGAATATGATCATTCCTCTCTGACTCTTTTAAAATTCCTATCTTCTTGAGCTAGAGTCTGCTTGATTGCACTTACTTCTACTAGTTTCTCCAACTCTTTCAAAGTGTTCTCCAACCATTCAGACTGATTGGAGTATTTATCTATGTCTGGTTTTTTCTCATGTACATAAGGATTTAATTTACATTTAACTCTCAATTTTCTTATTACTCCTAGAGGATCATAATACCACAGAAAAATCTTGCTGAATTTAAACTCCTGCAACTGTTTTTCAGCCTCTGGACCTGCATCTCAACTATTACAAATAAAAGGGCCAACTTGATTCTTAATCTTAAATTGTGTCTTCTTTTTGGCTGCCAAGAAATTGATTCCATTAGAATTAAGAATCTATCTGATATACTCAAGGGAAAATAACCACATGGGGAGGTGTTAGCCCCCCTATAAATTTTTGACAAAGCAAAGTAGGGGGCTAAATTGTTTTTTGAGCCTTCAAGGAATGCATCTCCCCTGAAGACACATCATCCTGAAGTCTCCTATGCCTTCTCCTTTGATAAATTTCCCTCTGTTGACTCCCTTTATAAGGTCTCATTGTTTGCAGAAATTGTGCTCCAAAAGGTCTATATTTATCCCCTATATCCCTACAAAGTGTCCCTTTCACCTCTTATTCCCTTTGGAAAAATACCCCACTTTCCACCCTCTTTATCCCCTTTTTATTTCCCTCATTAGCACTCTGATTCTCCCAAAACCTCGTTTAAAGCCCACACATACCCCTTGATTGGCCATTTAAACCCTCATTACCTCTACCGTTACCCTTTATTGCCCTCAAATTGCACTACAAATGGGAAAAAAACCCACGTTGCAGTTTACATTAAGCCTTAGCCCCCTCCCGCTAGCCCCTCAGCTTTTTCTCCACACGACCCAGGCGCTGTAACCGAGCGCTAGCCCGAAAGGCGCTAATCTCCAATGTATATCGGGAGCGTTCCTGACCGTTGATCTTTATAGATCGGACGACGATCGTTAACTCCACAGTGTCTATGTTTCCCCGTTCAAACCCCTGACCGCGCAATCGCCGTCCATTTACCCTCAGATCTGACGGTTCGGAGTTTACCTGCCCCTGTGGTCCCACCAGCGCGCCCATTCGAAAACCGCCTGTATATATCGCACTACTTTCTAAGGACTGGCGGTATTTTTATTTTCGCAGCGATTCCACTCATCGCTTGCTGCGTGGCACCTGTACGGTTGGAAAACCGCTACCCCATCGTGCATTATCGTTCGACACAAGACACGCAGTGATATGCATATCAGCCATCCGATCCAGAAGACTCCATCCAACGGTGATCGGTCCATGAAGCTGCGCACGTGATAACCCATAGCCGCCGTACCCCTGGCCCACAATCCATTGCCCTCCGACGTGTT